>VDFB02319146.1:0-19182 GCA_007258455.2 Sequoia sempervirens
GGATTCTATATCAGATACAAACCTCGAGCATGTGGACATAGATGAGTTCTGGTGGAGGGTAATGATTCACCCTACAACTGAAAATGCATGAATGATCAAAAAGAGTGTTCTTTCCAAGATAGCTAACTTCCCTCTCACGCTTGTGGCCCCAGAGTTCATCATGGTATGCAAGGAATGCTACCGTAGCAACAAAAAGATCATTGATCATGATGGTAGAGTATTAGCAGATTTGACTGCTAGATCTATAGGCCAAACATTCCATATTCCCACATTTGACATGATGGAAGAAACTGAGAAGGAATATGTCGAGAGTATGTGGAAAGTGGACCCTCTAGGATGCAAGAAATTGATCAACCAACATTGGTTGAAGGAGAAGAGGGGCAGTGTCACCAAGGTGCCACAAGAGTTGTTTAGAAGTGAATTCTATGAGGAGTACCATGACTTGGTCACTCTATTGAGCAGGGTAATGGGTCTCCCTAATACTACCTTCTTTCAAGAGTGGATGTTCTACTTCATCAAGGAGATCATCCATGGTAAAACAAAGTTTCAATGGGCTAAAATCATCAGTGACAACATGCACAAGTAGCTTATGGATGTGAAGAAAATGTCATAGGTTTACATAACCTCCTACTTGGTGTATCTACTATCAGAGTCAGTGTCATACAAGGGCCTCTTTGTTGCAAATAATCTGGATCCAGGGAGAGGAGAACTCAAAATATATGACCGCTACCCTCAACTACAATATGGAAACTTCAACAAAGAATATCAGAGGGTAAATGATGCCTTTATTGGGCATATCATCAGACTCCTTAGGGGAGACCCTGAGAGAAGAGTCTCACACATTGCCAGGGATTTTATTCAACACTTTGGGTATCTGTTCATACAGTTCCCAAAATTCACATACATCAAAACAAAGGGATTCTCTTAGAGGCCCTACAAGCTGCCACGATACAAAATTTAGATGCCTTACTAAGCGACAAACACAGAGCGAGGATCCCATATCCCTTGAAATTTGGGAAAGGAATGTATGTCTGTCTTGCTACCCAGTGCATGCAATATTCAGAGGAGATAGTGGAATACAATTTAAACCTCCACACTGCCCAAGCAAAAATGGATCCATATGGGAAACTTAAGAAACAAGTTGAAAAATAGTATGCCCATCGGCCACATGTCAAAGACTTCTGGGCCAATTTCCAAGATGACAAGGAAGTGTGAATGAGGAACTATATGCGTATGACAGCTCAATTTGTGAGGTCAATAAATATGTTTTCGGTGCGTGATTAGATTGTAGAAGAAGATACCATTATTGATGAGAGGTTTGATGCAGTGGCCAACTTGTCGCTACCGTTGATAGATTGAGATGAAGAAGGGGTCAATGACCTTGATATAGTAACACGACTAGTTGAAAACATAACAAGACAATGGGTAGATCCCTAATTGTTCAACTCAAGGTATAGGGCGTAGTGTTAACCTATGGCGAGCTCCAAGATGAGCTCGAGAGTGAAACTAATAGTGGAGCAGCTGCTACCCCAATAGAAGAGGCCCCTAAATCCCCTCTAGAAACAAGATTGAAGAAAAGGAAGGATGTGCTCGAATGTCATCCCAAGCACAAGTGTATACATGAAAGGCTGCGGAGGGAGAATCTTCAAAGAAAGAAAAGAGAATAGGGGGATTCATAAGTGAGATGCCCACAATTGAAGAGGATCCCCAACATGAGGGAGAATAAGAAGTTGAGCGGCTGCAATCACCACCTACCACCTTTGCTTCCACCACTACTACTACCATTGCCACTCCACCTACTGTCTCTCAGGAATTTTCCTATTTCTTCTCCACCTATGGTGGAAATCTTAGTCCACCTCGCTTCCACCTCACCAACGAGGGTGATCCCACAATAGTAGTTTACAATTTTTGGCCAAACTGGACACTGAAATTATTATTTTTAACTAAATCTTCACATTCGGGCACCTATAGTGGCTAAACCATGAGGAATTTGAAGATGATGCAAACTAGAGTCTCATCAAATTTTGTCTATAGATTCTAAAAATAATTTTTTCAAAATTTTTGGAATCAGATTGCATTTCTTTTTTTATCTCCCACGAAAACTGGTTTTTTTCAGAAAACATCATTTTTAAAAAGTGACGCACACCGTATAACGCATAACTTTTTTTTTCCATGAAGGATAAAATTCCAATTTTTTCAAATTTAGATTTGTAACCATATCTAGTGCTTCCACTTGTTAGATAGTTTTATTGAATATTTTTCTTTTAATCAAGTTTCAAGTCAAACCACTACAATCTCGTATATTAGCTTGACCGTGATAACGATAACTTTTTGTATATATCAAAATTCAATTTTTTTTTGTTGGATCAAGGACTTCAATATCTGTGCACTCATATTTTGAATTTTTTTTTGATAATCTGATATTTTCCACATGCAGAACAGAGACCATTTTCGTGAAGAACCAATGTTTAATAAAACTAAAAAAACAAATACATAATAAAATAAAAATATTAAATTATATTCATTGGATAGCTCGTCTAAGGACTACCTAATTCCAAATGGGTTTTGAAGACTCCTCCATTTTCATCCTCAACCCGAGCTCCAAGCCGTAAAAAATTAGACTTTTTGGTGTCTGAGGGGGATGAGGGCAAGGGGGTTCAACGAATTCCTAGGGGTTCATCAACCATGGTTCACCAACCCTAGTTCAAGCGAACCTATTCAAGGGGGTTCAAGCCAACCTGCGAACATGCTTTTTTTTTTGCCCAAAATTCGGGTTCGCTTGAACCCTAGTTCGAGCGAACCCCTAATGAGTTTGCTCAAACTAGTAGGTTCGTATGAACCAGTAGGTTCGTACAAACCCCCAAAATCACTTTTTTTGCTTTGGGGTCATTTTTGTGAGTTTTCCTTCCTCACTTGAATTGTAAACCACTATTGTGGCTTCACCCACGACCCTGACATTGGTTATGGATTCCTCCTCGACCACAACATCCCCAATGTCCTCCTCTTCACTCCCTCCTCCACTTCCTACTCTTTCTACTCCAATACCTATAGTTGCTACAACTACTATTCCACCACTCACCTTTCTAGATGCCTTTACAAAATACATGTAAGGAATACCTGCTAAGATCTCTGGAGTGATAATGAACCCTATAGTTTGGGCCTTGATGGCCCAGATTTCCATTGGACTACCCTTTCCTCCACCACCTATAGAGCCACCGAAGATGGAGGCTACCAAACGCAAACTATATCATAGAAACCTCAGATGAGGAGCTTGAAGAGGAGCTATCCCAACAACTCAAGGATGTAGGTGAAGAGACCAATCTGAAAGGGCAACCTTCTTAGGAGAAAGATAATACCGATGTTAATCTGGAGATACTCAAGGAGCCTCCACTAATTGGCCAAGACAAGGGCCCCATCTAAGAAGAAGAAGTGCCTCCTAAAAAGAAAGGAGAAGGGAAAGAAGAAGATACACCAAGGAAGAGCCCCGAGCCTAAGCACCATGCAGAGCTTGAACAAGAGAAGGGAGAAATACCTCAGAAAGTGGATGTCACTAAAGAGAACATAGCCTCCAAACTAGACAAGGAAAAGGCTATACACATTGAGGACTCTGATGAAGACGATAGAACGGATCAAGAAGCCGTGGGTCGTGAAGAGAAACAACCTCAACATGAACAAAGAGAGAAAGGTGACCATGAATCACCAAAAGGAGAAACATAGGTGCCCATTTGGTTGGAAAGAAAACTACATAAGAAGACTCCAATAGTCATTGATCCAAAGGCTAGGCTTGAGGCCATACTAGCCAAAGCGCAAAAAAAGACAAGGAAAGAAAAGAAGCCAAGAGTCCGCTCCCATATCATGGTTGATTCCTCTGGATCAAGAACAATACAGATTGCTACACCCATGATAGACAAAGGTGAAGGAGCCAGCTATAACATTTCCACCATAAACATGGGCCTTGCAACAAGAGAACAAAAGATTGATGAGTTATATGGGTTAGTGGCGATGATTGTACAACAAATGAGCAAGGATCAATCCTCTAAAGAGGAACTAAAGGCACAAGTGGTAGATCTCACCTCCTATATTCAGCAATGGACATAGTTGGAGGAAGAAGCTCCAACAACATCATCCACACCCCCTCTTCTCTCCCAAGAAGAGCTCACCCGAATGGAAAAAATGAAGAATTGGACCAAGGCAACTGTAGATTGGTGCCAACAAGAGATATACAATGGTAACATGGGCATCCACCATGCTGCTTGAATGTTCAAAAAATTCTAGGATTTACAAAAGTAGCTAGTATCCATATAGAAAATGTTCCATAGATTCACTGAGCTATATAGGATAACATATCCTAAGATCGAGGCCATTCTTAAGATGCCTGACAAGATGTGGGAAAAGGAACTTCATCTTGTCAAAGATGATTACTATTTGATAAAGACCTAGAAAATGGGCTTAGATCACAGGAGGGAAGTCCTTAACTTATATGATGATGATGAAGTTGCTAAAATTGATGAAGAAATGTGTAACGAATAAAATACATTGTTTTCCTCTTCTATGAGCTTACATGATAATTCATCTAGGAAGAGTGTTGGACCTAGTGATGGTCCTAGTTTGGCACTAGATATTGTCTCTTTGGCTAGTTGTTTTCCTTCTCAATATGTTGAACATGATTGGGATGCAACGACCTACTAATAGGTTGACTCGAACATTCCCTACTAGTAGTCTTTTCTTTTTCATGTTTGTGTGTGATTGCATGTGTGTAATGTGATTCCCCGTACTGTTCTATTTGATGTATCCCTCTCTCTTTGTGGCATTCCTCTATTTTTAGGTCTACATTCTTCTCTACATCGTAAATCTTTTACCTTTTCCTTTATATTTTCTTTTTCTTGTGTTTTCCTTTTTGGGATGATGCAAGGCATTGAGACATTCATGTCTCTTCCATGTTGACCCAAAAGCTTTTCCTTTTATCTTTTTTTTGTCTTGTGTTTTCCTTTAGGGGATGACACAAGGTGTAGAGACATTCATGTCTCTTCCATGTTGACCTGAAAGGCTTTTCTTGGTTTTCAATCTCTTTGTGTCATTCTTCTAGTTCTACGAGTATTTGGGGAATGATGACAGATCTGAGCTCTCTAAAAACCATTGTAGCAAGAACATACTGTCCCTGAATCCATGGATCCCTCATGTGTTTGGAGTTAATTTTTGGGGCAACCCCCCTCTTTCCTTTTTCATGGCGTAGCTTCATTTGGAAACATATGACTTGGAATAGGGCTTTCCAAGTAATCTCTCATGTCCTCTTTATTGTTAGCATTTAACATTTGCTACTTTATAGTAATTGCTCACAGCATAGTGTTTAGAAATTTATTTAAAGTGGGGGCATACATTGGCATTATCCTTTTGCATTTCATGTTTCATAGTGCAGTCTTCTTACTTCATGCAATGCATCTTTCGCTTTGTGGTGATATTGGGTATGATTTCCTTCTTGAGCATGATCTCTCTTAGCATATTATATTCCTCTTAGTGGCTTGATGTGATACACTGCATCCCCTAAGTTGTGAATCTTCTTTTCTTCGAACGATTGGTCCTCTCTTGGAGACATAAGGCACAATGTTCCCTAAGTTAAGACCTTACATGGACTAAGCAAGAATCCTTTGAATGTTCCTCACACTAATTTGCATTTACAATTTTTATTATATGGTCACCTTGCATAACACACCTTGCATTCCTATGGAGCCATCTTGTTTGTTCATGAGTATCAAGCATATGAAGTTTTGCTTGCCTCATGAAGCTCAAAGCTCATTGTTGTGTGGGGCCTTATCAAAGTTATCAGGAGGTATAACTTTGGTTTAGTTGGATGGGAAGTCATACTGAGGCATGAATTTCCCATAGCCACTTGCTTGTTTGTGTGAGTGCATACCCACTGCATGCGTATGTGTCTCACCTTTTGGATACTCACCCAACAGATAGCTTGAAGTTTCATTGCCTCAAAGTGAGCGTGCATTTTCAGACAAACAACTTAGATCTAATCCACAACATGCAGGACAAATGGTCAAAGCTTGATCCCCCCTTTTTGTTTTATTTTTCACTTTTCTTTATGTCTTTGGCAGTGTATGCTTATTCCTTGTTGATGCTCTTTATCATTTACATGTGTGTTCCTTTGTGATTATGTTGGTTCACCATAAGATCTTGATCCTAGGAGCTTGATCATCCCTCCCAATCGTTGTCATCCTATCTTACTAGCATTGGTATGTATTTGAACCCCTCTTGATGCAAGTTTGTCTACTTTAGTGTGAGTTTGAAGCAAGTTCATCCTCACACTAAAGTGGGGGCTAAATGTAGTGTCAAAAAATGTCATATGTTACATTTTCACACTTATTTGGGCCCTTGTGAACTAAATGAACCTTATTTGTGCCTTATTTAGGGTTTTGTAAAGTATTGTACCACACTTTCACATTAAACTAGGGTTTTCATTAATTAATTGGGCTTCTTTATGCCTTATTTGGTCCTATTTTGTATCCACAAGCCTTATTTAATGCATCTTTCTAAGGATAATCCTGAAATAAACCGACATCCAATCATAATTCCTATCTTTTTGGATTGTATGGACCAGATTTAGTGATGTAGGACTCATACACCACCTTGGGCGTATGATTCCCACCCAAGTTTCGGGCCTCGATCTGGATTTCACATCAATCTAAGCATTTCTTGAAAAATGTGTCCCATATCCTAGCCTAATGGGACTCATACGCCACTTTTGGCATATGAGTCCCATGTGGCTTAAAATTAAATTAAATTCAAATTCTTGGTGGGATTTTATCCTCCTAGATCTAATGTTGGCTTGTAATTTTGGCAAATTTGGCATAAACAAGTATAAATACAAGGTTATTTCACTCATTTTCACCTAAGACTTTCATGAGAGCATTCCTAATAGAAAATTGGAGTTTACAAGAGAATTCAAGAGTTGATTATCAAGTGTTTTAGAGCATCACTCAAGTATCAAGCATCATATCAAAGTCATCATGCATCATGTTTGTTTTTGAGTTAACATTTGTGATGTAGGGTTTCATGATTTAAGCAAGTATTCAATTCAAGATCTATCACATCCAAGAAAGAGTCAAGATCTACATCCATTGGAATCATTTCATACATTTTTGCAACACTTTATTGCTAGGGTTTGGTGAGTTGCAATATTACATTTTGTTCATTCATCATTCCTTCATTTCATTACAAGGTTTGATTACCAAAACGGGGTTTAAGCAAGGAAAACCCCTTTCTACTAACAAAACAATATTTTTCCCTCTCTTTAGTGTGTGATTTGCAGACCTAGGTTGAAAACACATTGAAGAGAAAGATTGGAGAAAAGTTGTCAAGTGTTTAAAGTTGTCAAAGTTGTCACATCATCTACAAGATCATTGAAAGACATCTACAGGGTAGAATTTAGCATTTCAGATCTGAAAACTAGGTTGTGAAGACAGAGCAAAGATTAAAGAGCAGATTCAAATCCTGATTCTCCAAAAGAACCAAACTGGATTGATACGCCACTTATGTTGTATGAGTCCCAGTACAGTCAAATTTGCAGATTTCAAGAATTTTAGACTTGTCTTTTCCAGATTTTTGTTCTTGCCTAGAAAACCTAATATGGGACTAAATCGCCCAGACTAGCGTATGAGTCCCGGTCTACATTAATTTTAGTGTTTTCAACATTTTAGATCTCCATTCAAGCTCCTACAGGTTTCCAAGTGTACGTTTCTAGTTTCTTAGGATTCTATTTTGTTTTGTATTCATTTCTAGGTCATTTAGTGTTCAAAGTCTTGCATATCATTAGGTCTAATCATTAGAAATTTCATATTGCTAGTCTTTCCAAGCCCTATCTTGGTGGTGAACCACTCTTTAGTCATTAATCATACCGTAGGACACCCTATTGCAAGATCTCTTTCACCTACTTCATCCTTGGATTGAGATCTCTAGGGTTCCCTTGAATGAGAGTGTAAAATATTGTTGTTCTATGTCCTAAACCATAGCCAACGACAATTTTATATCTTTCAGGAAAGAACCATCGAGGGTTGGGAAACCATTGTCTCTTTAGGTTTGTAAACTTGTTTGATCTTAGGAGGAACCAAAGGAGTTGTATTGTTATCTCTTGGTCTTTTATAGGAAATGGGTGGGTGAATTGTGTTGGACCTATCTTGGTTACTTTGGAAGGAGTTTTGGTTCAAGCATTGATTCATCAATGATAGGTTGAGGAGAAACAATCATGGACTCGAGAATATTGCTAAGAGATAATTCTGCTATGCACTTTTTTATTAAACTTTTGATAGGATTTGAAAAAGAAGTCTTCACAAGGCTTTATAGGTTCCATAGGTTCAGGCCTAAAGAAATCTAACAAAAAAATTATACGGGAAGACAAAGGATGAAAACCACTATGATGCATAGTAAAAATTTCATTGCAAAATGGAAACTTCAAGCATGTATGAACTGCCAATGAGACAACATCCATGGAGTGTAGCCATGGATAGCCTAACTTCACATGAAAATGATTTGATGTCAAGATGATGGAGAACGAGACATCTAATTGCTTCAGTCCAACTTTTAATGGGAGAGTGATCGAACCTATCATAGGGCAAGTAAAACCATTTTGTGTTTTGATCCATGATTTTGATTATTCATAATAATCTTGATAAAGTTCATGCACAAATAATAATTCCTCAGTGATCACATTCTCTACACATACAGGATCAATTAATATCCCATTTGTAGGCTTGTCATTGGTTCTTTCGGCTATGTAAAGAGAACCATCAGGTGCATGTTTAAGTATATCATAGATGTGAGAAAGCATTGTCCATAGACAAGTTGGTTTGGCCCTTATGAGGTTTAATGTCAGTGAATCCAATCATGGAATGTTGATCATCCTCATTATCACTCTTGTCACCATCAGTTATGTCTTGTATGTTGTCAACATTCATCACATCATTCTTAGTATCACCAGCTTTAATGAATGAGATGGAGTGGTTTGGCATTGGATTGGTAAAGATTTGCAAGTTTTGATTAGGTGGGGCAACAGATTTATTTCCTTGATCATTAACACTACCAATTTAGATGTGATTAGGATCAATGAGGTCTTGCACTAAATGTTTAAGATGTATACATTGTTTTGTATCATGTCCATTTTGTCGATGATATTGGCAAAAAGAATTTGGATTATAGTTCAAAGATAAAGGCTTAGTGGTCAAGAGGTCTAATGGGAGGTAAGGTGATTAAGTTTTTGCTCAAGATTTATAACATGATTGAATGGAGGGTATCAGGTAGCGAGGTGAATTGCCTATTCTTTTGGTATGGATTTGTTGTTTTTTATGGTAGCCACTTGAGTTTCAACATGATGGGTTGGTTGAGGTTGACTTATCTATATAAAGCTCTTGTTTGGTTTCTTGAATGGTTGAAAATTGTTATGATGCACAATTTCATATTTTTTAGGACAGGTTAAAGGATTTTTTTTTGCACATGTTGATTAAGTGAGTTCTGATAATCACATAGAGTTGTGCATAAGTGTGCAAAAGAGGGAAATTTAATCATCCAAAGCTTGTCTTGAATATTTTTTGTAAGTTATAAATGAACATCCTTTGAATATCAACATCAGGAATTTTAATGTTGATCTATGAGTAAAGCAATTGATAACGAGCTATAGAATTAGTGACCTTATCATCTGCTTTTTTCTACATTGCATGAGATTAGGTAAATCCATCTTAGGACCAATGTGCTCTTGGAAATGGTTTAGAAAAGAATCAACAAGCTCATTGAATTATTTGATTGAATTATTCGGTACTTGGAACAAAACCATTCCAAGGCTGTATCTTTCAAAGACCTAGGAAAAAGTTTAGCCAAGAGTTTATCTTCAAAAATGAAGTCAAGTAAGGTTGTGTATGCTGAAACATGGTTGCCAGGATCTCCTTTACCATCGTATTTCTCAAATTTAGGTATCTCTATACCTTGTGGCATTTGTGTTCTCAATATCTCCAATGATAATGGGTTTCCTTTGACATATTGTGAGGGTTGGCCATTTTGATTTTCATTCAAAGTTGTTATTTGTTGTTGGAGGGTTGTGGCATTTTGCAAAAATTGGTTTATGATGGAATCATTGGTTGTGTTTTGAGATGGAGGGGAATATGGTGGAAGTGTATATGTGTTGGGAGGATAAGTGAATTGTGATTTTGTGAGAGGTGGGGGGTTTGGAGATATGATATTTGAATTCACAAAGCTAAGAGAATTTCCAATGGAAATACCCAAAGTTGGAGTGATATTGTTGGTTGGTTGCATTGTTGTAGTGATAGTTGAATTGGTGTATGTAGAAATAGAGGTTATGGTTGTGGGGGGGAGAATTTTATTTCCTCCTTGACTTTGGGTGTAAGCCAAAGTTTGAGCACAACTAGCTACTATAGGAATATGATTATTAATAATATGAGCTAGGCTACACACAATCTCTATTCCATGTTCATTATCAAGTGTTTTTCTCATGTTATCTATGATAGGAATGACTATAACTTAGTAATATATTTTGTACTCACAAAATCTTGAAGTTTCTCCAAGGCTTTATCCATTTGTTTAAGTTTCTCTTGAGGGATATGAGCAACAATGTTTTCAACATCATTAGAAGTAGTGGTCATAAGACGTGATATCAAGGATGGAATCCAACATGGGTTGACTAGTGTCAACACTATGAGTGAAAGAGTTGGAAAACCCAAGATCCACAACTAGTGTACCAGCACGGGATGCCATGAGTCTTGAACTACATCTCACTGAAGTATTAGCAATAGGACACTAGGTTGTAATACTCATACAAGTTTCACCAAACCAAAAGTGTACCCAAAATGGACAAAAAACACTAAATAGAGATAGTAAACACTTAGAACTAGGAAGCATAATGCAAGTATTGAAGAAGATATTTACAATTTTTAGATATAGAAATGATAATTTACTAATTTTAAATGCAAGTACTTGAAAATGATAACTTTTGAATGCCAATTTTGATTTTAAACAATGCACTTTTCTTACTAATTGAACTAGATGTAAAGAATGATAGAAAAATAATGTTTCTAAACCTCAAATAAAGATCTATAGGTGCAACAAATAAACACTGATAAATGTGGAGGAATTTAGAAAATTGCATTTACAAGAATAAGTTCACCCTAGGGCGAATGTGTCCTTGGACAGGGGTCTACAAAATTAATTTATGAGTGTTTAATTTGGTATTTAAGTTCAATGTTCCCAATTGCAAACAAATTCTTTAGTGACAGAATTTCCAGAAATTGATATGAAATGAAAATGCATTTTTTCGACAATGCATGTTCAACAAAATGACAATGCTTAAATTTAATGCAATTTTGATCTAAATGATTGAAACACACTTTTATGCAATCTAATATGCAAAATGTATGCAATATTTTTGGATTATTTTATGAATTTGAATGATGCAATTATGTAATTTGTAACCCTAAATGTAATGCAAAACTAGATAATGCAAAACCTAGATCTAGGGTTTCAATGATCTCCAAATTAGAAAAGATGTTGTACAATGTTAGGTTCACCAAAATGAAATGGTTAGAAAAGGGGGAGATCCAAAATAGGGTGTCCTACGTTCTTCACATAAAGAACTAAGGAACTAAAGATGTCCCTCTTACCAAGATTTCATTAAAACTAAGAGATTGCAAGGTGTAGAGATTGACTAGATCAACCCTAAGGTGAGTCAATCAGACCTGAATCTCTAGGTTTCTTAGGAGAATAGGATTTGGAACTAAATGGAAGTGATTTGATGTAACTAAACCTAATGAACAATATGACCTAGATGATAAAATATAAGATCTCGAAGCTACAGGAATCAAATTGATAGCTTGCAAGTAGATCTAAGAAGGGTTTGGACACATGTACTTGGCATTAAAATTATGTTCAAAGAACTATTGAAGGACGTATTCATGCAAGGGTGAATGGGTCCTGGGTAAGGTGACCAAAAAAATCTTTGGCAATCCTCTAATGTTGAATCTTGGCTTTAGTTTGACACAAGTCCCACTGTTGGAAAGTTATAAATAAAATTTGCAATTGAGTTTCAATGGCTTGACAACAATGGTGACAACTTATGCAATGTTGCAAAATTTCTCTTTGAGATCCTTTCAATCCTTCTTCAACCTACAATCTACACATACAAAGAGAAGAAAAATTGTTTGTTTTGAATGGGGATTTACCTTAGTCAAACCCCATGTTTGGTAATTAAACCTTGATAAAATGACAATCGATAAATGGAAAGAATGGTGAATGAGCACTTGCTTGCTACAACTCGCCAAACCATTAATGGCTTCCCTTAGAGAGCTAAAGTCAAACACATCACTCCAAGGAATCAAATCTTGCTTTTCTTGATTTGTTGAATACTTGAATTCTTGGATGCTTTAGGATGAACAACTCATATTATCCTTCACAAGACATGACATGAACACACATAAGCTTGAACATGATGGTATGATTTTGAATGTTGCAACAAATGACTAAAAAACCTACTCTTGACAATAATATTTGATCATATGAAGTTTTCCTTAATCCTAGATGGTTTGAATTGATAAATAACTATGTATTTACAGGTGTTTATCTAATTTCCCAAAAATTGGATTCCAAAAGTCAACAATTGCATATGAAATTTGAATCATTAAAATACCACTAAAACATATTAAAATTTGAGACCTAAGACCTAAGGAGCACCCATGGACGAATGGGTCATGGCACATAAGTCCAAGACACATGTTCATTTTAGGGTGTTTAAAATATTAATTGCATTAATTAGATATAGGTTTCCCTTTCGAAAAACAAGCAAAATAAGGATTTGGAATGCATAATTTGACAAATTATGAGCTTAATTAAGTCCAATTAACTAAGGGATCCAAACATAGTGTGAAATTGTAAAGGAATACAATTTCTTACACTACACTAAGGTGATTTCTAGAGAGAATTAGAAACAACATCAAATTGAGGGGTGTTCAAGTAGGTTACCTTTCTCTTATTTGAAATTATTTTTGTAACCAAGAAGATGGGGGATGGAGTGAAAAATGAAGTACCAATAATATTAGGTGAGAATTATAGTGGCCTCATCGGTGGAGGTGTAGTGAACAGAGGCCCAACCTTATAAAAAGATGAGATATCAAGTGAGGAAGGAGGCATAGGATTAGTTTGAGTAGGGGGAGTTTGGAGGGAATGTGACGGTGAGGAAGTCGATGATGAATGAGAAGAAGAATATGAAGATTTACTCACCTGAGAAGGGGAGAAAGTAATTTATCAATAGATTCTTCATCACCTTCCTCCTCTTGAATGACCTCCAACTTTCTATTTTTCTTTCATTTTTCCCCTTCCCCTTAGGATTGTCTCCAAATATATGATTAGGACTCTTCTTTGGGTTGTCTTCATCACCATCTCCTCCTTCACCACTAATATCTTGATAATTGGTTGAAGTTGAAGGATTGGAGGAATTTTCTTTTTTCTCTTTTTTTACCTTTCCAACATCTTTCTTTGCATAGGGCTTTATGGTCGATTTTATATGGTTTTCTTCATTACCACTCCTTTGATCTTTGAAGAACCATTTCATCCTTTCCTCCAATGTCTTCACCTCTCTTATGTTCCAAACGATGGGCAATAAGGGTTGTGTTTAAATATGATTAAAGTAAATGGGATTAAGCAAGTGTAATTCATCATCCTCAAGACCTTAAATATCTTAATTTAACCTGAAACTTCTAACTTGCTATAATGATAGTCTCTTCCAATCTCTTTTTAGCCTCATTCATTGTCACAATTAGACCAATAATATTCAATTTCAAGGAGCTAATAAAATCTTGGTCCAAGCTATAAATTATTCTTGACATAATCCTTTCTATCAAATGGAAATCACATGGTGAATTTCACAAGAGATATCTCAATATTCAATGTGTTAGATGATGATTTGCATTGATAATGAGCTAACCCAATGGGAAAGGGAATCCATACCTTTTCCTCTTTAGATCTTTTATTTACTTAACCAATTGTTTGGTAAATTTCACTAAGGACAAATTTGTCAAGCTAACATACCTACACAATTTGGAAGGGAATCCATCAAAGCCTCCAATTTGGAAGTAAACCTTTGGAATTGGGTAAAATAGCTCCCATATGTATTTACTGTTTCAGAAACTTCTAAGGATATCTTTACACTCATATCACCTTGATGTTCTCTAACCATATGCATTGTGAATGCATCATTTGCTCTTCTAAAAATTTCAAAGTTATGCTCCAATTGGAGTTGTGGGTAGTGATCATAAATTTGGATCACTTCATCAAAATCCCCTCTAGTTACCAATCTTGACTAGACCCTCATACTAGTTATGGTATAAAAAATATATAAATACATATAGAAAATTGGATGATTTTTCTATGCAACTTGCCCTAATCAATAATTTCTCCTCATATAGCAAATTAGATGATTTTTCTATGCAACTTGCCCTAATCAATAATTTCTCCTCATTGATAATGAGGACAATAAACAAATACATTCATTCCTTGAAATTATTAGCGTCTTCATTACCCATCGATTTGTGTAGAAGCACAATGATATCAGAAATATCCTCCATGCAATGAAACCTAAGTAGTTTCTTGGGCAATTGTGACTTTACCCTTTTGGGGAACTACTAACAAACGTCATGCAATAGTATTTCAACTTGCATTCTTCTTCTTAGTGAAGTGCACGTATGCCACTGTAGTGTCAATGTCAGCAAAAACCTCTCTTCGAGGCAATCTAAGAGTATCCCCTATGCATTAAATCATATTAAACCTGGCAGAAGCTCCTTACAAGTGCATGAAGATACATTGTGAAGTACAAGAGTACAGGTTGGTACTCACTATCATTAACATATCTGCCCACATAGACAGGATATGTACCCTTCTACGGAGGCTGCTTCTACTAATGTATAGGAGAACTATGCGCTTTAGGGATAAGTATAATGGTTTTTTCATAAACCATTACAAATGTGGAAACAAGATAAAAAATAAAGCTCCATTCTTAACTATAAAAGAATGATAAATCACCCTTACAATGCGAAGTTCACATCATAGCAGAAACATGACGTTCCAGCAGGAGCAAATATTCACCAGGGTGACATTCTTCCTTCGCTTCTCTCCACCACGCCCCAAGCTAAATTGCCTATCCTTCCCATGCCCGACAGGAGTAGCATCCCATGCCCGACATGAGTAGCACGAGGACACCTGTGGGTCATCACAGAGCAAACACTTATAGCTTCCTCGATCAACGAGTAATATAAGCAAGCCATTTTCGAGCTTATCGGTGAACATTACTCTTCCTTCTCTCTGACGAGAACTGCTCTGCTCTTGGTCTTTCTATATTGCTCTCAGCTTCTCCGAATACAAACTATGCGGATTTTTAATGCTTGCTTAGGACTAAAGATGTTCACCAAAGATTATAACATTTTATCCCACAGCCGCATTGGATGCTCACTGGGCATTACGATCTAGAAAAAATTCTTTGGCCCGGAGCAAGAATTGCAAGAGGATCGTATCTCTCTTTCTTCTTCTTAAATCGATCCCATCCTGCACTACCAAAATGCTTCTTCCATTCTCCATCCGTCTTATAATGAGGAAGATATTGCTTGATTTCCATGCCGCTCGTTTCACATATTCTGAGGATGTGATCGTTCTCTTCCAAGAGACTATCTACAGAAGGCCCGCCATGTCGACTAGAGCGTAGAAGACCCACCAGATAGAACACGTCTTCATCGGGTACCACCATCGACATCCGTGAATCCCACCTGCAAAAATCATCACATAATCAGAACAAAATGATGAGATACTTGAATTTTGTTGAAATGATTTCGTTATGAAAGGGAAAAAGAATGCATACTTGTTTCTAAGAAGTGGGTATATAAGGAGAGGCCCTCCGATGCCATATGCAAGTACCCCTTTAAGCACCTTATCGTTAAAATCTATAATTTTGGACTTCGGTACCAACAGATTTAACCAGGGATGAGGCGCATCCCATGCTCCGCTAGCTCTAGCGGCTACCTCTTCACGGTACACGCGGTTCAGGAACTCCATGTATGTTACATCAGTGCTAAAGCTCAATCCTTTGATGAAATTCAGAGAAGCCAACTTTCTCTCCGTTTGCTGTAAAACATGAACAAATCAGATTTTCACAATTTATAGTGTTTTGATTGTGTGAGTTTTCATATCAATATTTCGGATCATATTCTTTTAACTTTTTAACATCTTAATAATGGATCATAGAATGTGATCTGAAAAATTGATACAATAACTTACACAATCAAATTCAGAAACAATAACAAACATAATCGAACTAAACAAAGGTTGGAGATTCTAAACAAAGGTTGGAGATTCTGTAATAAGAAGGAATTGGAAAATTAGCACCCCTTACCTTATTTAGAGAAGCCATGGACTGTGAAGCATTGTGGTAAATGGCCACTTCGATGAAATAGAGAAGTGGGCCAGCACTAAAGGGTATAAGCGAGGAGTCGAAGGTGACGTCGGGTGATAACGGTATGGAAGGCCACCCGTTGACGTGATCGTTACTGTTCACCACCACGAATCCTTCCATGTAGTCAAAAGTGTTGTGCTCAGGCGACGAGATTATTAGCTCCTGGTCTCGCCTGAAGTCCTCGAAGTCGGAGTAGACGAGCCTCATCCACCTCGTCTGCATTGCAATTTGTTTCTAATGTCAGAAAAGCCTGTGTCTTAAAGTACACGCATGTTTAACATTTGGCAAAATACCCATTTCTTAATGAAGACTCGACTTTTAACGTGCTATGGGCTCGAATCTTAGCCTCGATTTGAATGCGATGGCAGGGCTGAATTTTGACCACTGAATCTAAAAAGATTTTCTCTCTGACATAGACAATACAAGTTTAACCTCTCTTTGTTCTTTCCTACCAACACCTTCTCTAGAACTGAAAGTTGCTCGCCATGATTCCAATATAGCTGATGTAGACCGCAATCTTACTCGTAAAATGGAAACCGATATTTTAAGTTTCGAATTGGATTATGGAATTGTTTTTTCAAGTAAAAAAATATTCCATCAGATTTCGAGTTTTGAACTAGTTTTGTCTAGGCTAAAACAGGCTACGCCTTATATTCTGCTAGGTGTATAAAATAATATACATCTCCCAAATCTAAAATGAATGATGAGGCAATCCAACGTCACAACACAGTCCCTGCGCTTGGAAATAAGATTCGATTTCCAAATCTTACAGCGTTGTTCACAACGTCGATGTCGACAGAATTTTTAAACCCAAAAACTCTCATTTTTACAAGAAAAAAATGCAGATAAACTTTTTAAATTACAGCGGATGTTGCCATTGGAAGCCATGAATTTGAATCTTCCACAGTGTTTAAAATAGCGTACCGTATCGGGAGCGCGTTGGAGAAGAATCCTTGCTTTGGTTATTATTCCGAATTGACCAAGCCCACCCAATACTCCGTAAAAAAGCTCCTCATGGCGTTGTGGAGAGCATGTCATGACTTCTCCCTTTCCTATACCATCATAACCAGTAACACAACGCCAGTTAATAAAGAACATTACAGAATATACGACAACAAGGTAAGTTGGAGCAGTAAAATTTGTTGTCACCCAGTAAAAGTGCATTTATACCTGTGACAACTTCCAGCTGTGCAACGTTGCTTATCTGAGGTCCAAAACGGAAGGTTTGGCCACTAATCCCGGCATTGGAAAGGGTCCCTCCAATAGACAGAAACAAATAATCAGTCCAGGAACGAGGAGAAAGCCCAACTTTGAGACCGGCCCTAAGAACATCTATCCACAATGCCCCTGCTTCCACATCAACATAAGGAACAGCTTCTTCCTCCTGAATAGCCATGGCTTTCATAGCAGACATATCCAAAACTATTCCATGCAAAGCCTGAGCTTGTCCATAGGTGGAATGCCCATTTCCTCTGGCTGCCACTGTCAGATGATCAGATAATGCTGCTGTTTTAACCACTCGGACTATGTCATCCACTGATGCAGGGTATACAACAGAAGCAGGCTTCTGGTTATATACCCCACCAAAATCACGAGCTGCTCTTTTAGTTTCATACATGGAAACCATTTCATTCATGTCCGGTTCCAGCCCAGACACAGATTTACAGTCTTCTTTAGACAGAAGCGAAGACCATGGAATATAACCACTCACTTTACTGTTTGTTATTCTATCCATGAAATTTATCACCAAAACCAGAAATCTGGTGACTAAACAACCCATTACCTTGGCTTTTCTTTTCAAGCTGCTCGGGTTAAGTAAGAAGCCCTTATTTGACCAAAAATAAAACAATTTGAAGTTAATGCTGCCAGCAGAACTACCCCAGTCCCCAACTTAGATGCTGGGGAATATATAACTAAATCTTTACTCTGATGCAAAGCAGCAGCACACCCCTATAAGTAGCCACTCAGTACATTGAAATTCTAAATCAAGCAATAAAGAATTAGAAGAGAATAATCTAAAACCTATTGAACAAAAGACCTATCCCCCCTTCCTCTCCTACCAGATTGATGCTTGACTGTTTCGGATACACCAAAACCAAAAGCAATCCTCGGTTACTACCAATTTATAAGGCTTCTCCTAAGATTTGAAGACTATGCTGTGCCCACAAAATTCCTAGACAAACCAAGGAAACCCATATAAGTTAAAACGAAGATAACTTATGCCCTTAGACAATACGCTATAAATGTAAACGCAGGCAACCTTCCAAACCTAAAATAGTGTACAGGCGTTTTAGGCCAGGAAGAAAAATGGCTTAAATGCGCATCGAATTGGACGGACTTATTTTAGATGAAATGATTTCAGTGCCGTTGTATACAAAGCAGTAGTTGCCAACCCATGGCCGGCTCGTTTCAGACTTGTTCCTCAACTAACGAAACAATCTAAGCATCGGGGAATATGTTAAATCCAGGTAATTAAAAGATTAATTTTGTAAGATCATGGTGGATATGCGCAGAAGTGTTTGTCGCCGTATACGACATACGATAAAATCTATGGTCGTATACGATTGAAGAGGTCTACCAAGAAGGACAACGTGTGGGCGGCAGAGGCAACTCAGGCCTATTGTTTTTTTCTGTTTTCCGTCATAAGCAAGACGCAGCTTCAATTTTTCTACTCGTTCTTACATCTT
>VDFB02319149.1:0-80988 GCA_007258455.2 Sequoia sempervirens
GATGTTCTCTAGTTTAATCTACATTCCTCTAGAGTGATATGTATGGTTTTTCTGACTTGAGGATATGTTCAAAGAGGTGAATGGGTTCATCCATATGTGTTCATACACTTGAGGATATCTTAAGTGTTGATCTATGTCACAATCTATTTGGAATGCAAGCTATTCTTGCATATTCAATAGGTTTCTTCATTTGTGCCAACATATGATGATTAGATTCTTTAGGAGAAGGTGTAAGGATGTTTTTAATTACCTACATTGTTAATATCTTGGTCCACATGATGTTTTTGGTTTCTCCCTGGTGGTGTAAAGATGAACATTTGACAATTTTTGTGGTGTTGATGTTGTTTGAGCCAACATACCGGTTTCCTTCATTTGTGGTTGGTTTTGATTAGTTAAGTTTTCTTTGAAGGATGTGTTGTCATGTATTTGGGCCCTGTTATGCCATGTGTTGTGATACACAACTTATTTCACTTTATAATGTATATGTTTGGAGTTGACCTATGTAATATCACATGTTTCATTTTATAGGTCATCCTAGAATCGACCTAATTAGTGTTTTTACTTGTTATAGAGGATATTATAGAAGAAAAAGATCATTTGTGAATTGATATGAGAGAGAATGTGCAATACTTTGAATACGAAGTGTGTGAAGTCAATATGATAGTGTAATTATGCAAAAAAGGGACTACAACATTAGCATATGTTAGATGCTTCTTTTATAGTAGTTAATGTTCATGGTTTCATTGTATTTTTTATGTATCTTACTATCAAGTAATGGGTCTCATCAGTAGGTACTTGTATCTTACCCTAAGGTTGTGCACCTTTGTCTACAAGTCCATAGGTAGTGAGCCTTAAATAATATTATATTTTTTGTATACAGTGAGCTTCATATATTGTGAGTTACCACTCACCATGGTTTTTACCTCATTGGGTTTTCCGTGTAAAAATATTAGTGTCCTTCTATGGTGCATGTTTTTATTTCTATTCTTATTTAAAATAATGTGATTTGATGTTTAATCTACAAATGGATTTGTTTAAGTTTTAGTATACATTGATTCAAACCCCCCCTCTCAACATTTCGATGTGTTCAACACTCTTCAGACATGTTATCTATTTAAATATCTTTGGATCCATATATTTCAAGACAATGAAATATTGTCAAGCTCTCCAATTTTAACATGTTTCATAGACAATTCATAAAAAGAGACAATAACGTAATGTTTAACAATATTACGTTATAAATATTTGGAAACCTTGGCGTTTAGATGGTTCATTTTTTGTTTTAAATTTATGAATTCAGTTCATATTTATATTCTTAGATTTCATCATCAATGGAATAGTTTATCATTGAATAGGGTTATAATGTACATGATGTCTGTTAATGATAAATTTTCTATTTGAAATCATACATGGGATTATCTACAAATATTTTTACAATATTTAGATAATCTAAAGCATAGTTTTGAGATCAAGAATTTGATTTCACTTCATGGATACATTTTTAGCTTTGGTCAAGACTCCTAAAAATATGGTTAGTAGTTCAAAATAAAATTATACAAATTGAAATGAGATTTAGAATGATCTATAATGAAGTCTAGTTTCTCTTTAAATACCACTATTGCATTAAAGAAGAGCAAATAAACCATGAGGTAAAAACTAATGACCCATAGATAGGTACTAATAGTTAAGGATGCATCATGGAAAGAATAAAAGTGTACCACCCCAATATGTATCTTTATAAATGGTTTGATGAAGAATGTAAACACTCTCATTGCACAATCAACATATACTTTTCTTGGTGTTGAGATTTATTATAAGATATTACTTCTTTTATGGTATAAAGATAACAATTCCTTTTTACATATTGTTTTAAAATGTTACTATATTACATAATGATTCTAAGCTCTTTTGGCTTGCCATATTTCTTCATAGGAAATGTTTTGTATCTTTGACATTTACATTTGGTTCCAACATGCCTTTAAATTATATTCACATTCCTAATGATCCTAAAATCACAATACCTTCCCCCACATCTTCATCATCTTCTTGTAACTTATTTACTTCTGAAAGTGAAAGAGACATCTTATAAAGTACAAACTAATAAATAAGATGGTGATGATGGTTGATTAAAATTTAAATTCTTGAAACTTATGTAGCTTGAGTACATTGTTCATTCATTGTTGATCTTTTGATGAAGTAGTAAATCTAGTCTTCTTAGTTAATTAATCATATCTACAAGTCTAGTAAACCTCTTGACCCTAATAATTACAAGAATATAATAATTACATCATCCAATATTTACGCCACTATTCTAGAAGCATGCATGCCCTCTTTTTTTGAGAAATTTAAGCTCCATGTACACAGTCAAAATGGTTTTAGATATCACCACTAGAAAATTGATCATATTATATTTTGTGAGGCATTTTGAGGAAGTGTGTCATAAAGGTAAACCAATTTATTGTTGCTTTATTAACTTTCATAAGTCCTTTGATATTATCCCCATGTATCTTCTCCTTGAAAGGTTAAGAGCTTTAGATCTATGGGAAATTGTTAGTAAAGTAGTTTTGAGACTATAAAATAGTCAAATATTAATATTATACAACATATGACACTTCCTAAACCATCTATAGTACTATTGGAGTTTAGCAAGCTTGTCCACTCTCTCTCACTCCTTTTGGTACATATATTGATATCTTAGCTAGAAATAATATTCTAGAGGAGATTCCTAGAACTATTTGATCATTATATGGCATACTTATTTGTTTGTTGAATATATTGTTCATATCTCCTTAATAACGAGTGGATTATAGGCTTGACATCCTAAGTTGGATCATTTTTTTGGCAACAATAAATAACATTTTAACTTGAAAAAATAGCTATTATGATTTTCTATCATATATGATGCTATTCTCATTCATTCCATTTTTGAGATGACATAGTCCCATGGATTTATTCCTAGAAATATCATGGGGTGAATACAAAGGACAATATTTCTCAAGGTTGTTGTCTACATAAGGATTTTTAAAGGTATAATATCTCATTCTAGGTCCATTCCAATATTCTTGTAAATTTCCAAGATTCTTGGAGAAGTCCGTCCTTCTTAGAGAGTGGCAATTTTCTATAAGCAAGAGACATGTGCATTTAAAGTGTTGGTGGGGTTGACTAGAATGTTTAATTTTATTATTTTAATATTTTCTATAGCTTTGGTGGTTGTGTGGAAAATGATTAAATTATTAATTCATTAAATTTGATTTGTCTAAGCTTAAGCAACTTACTAACAAATTATGTTTTAAAGTGATTTTATGGGTTTAAAAAATAAAGTTACAATAATAAAATTGCTTGGCAAGAAATTGAAGATTATTTTATTATTTTTTATGAAAAAATGTATAAAGGAAGAATGGGAAATGGGGAAAGGCATTCTTGACATTTTACTCTAAAAACCTCAGTTTGGAGAGGTAGAACTAAGGATAAAAACCCTTCTTGCAATTAGTTTCATGGATGAAATTCCATCTAGTTGATTCTTGACAAATTCACACAAGATTTAGTGTTGTGCTAAATGCTTGAGAAATGAAGAGTTCGAACTAAATCATCATATCTTTTCGGATTCATGATTTTTTACAGATCGTAAATTTATAGAAGATTAACAAGAAAATAATAAATTCATAAAATTTATAATTATTTTTTCCCCTTTGGTTATATATTTCATTCAATGCTCTTATTACTTTTCTCACCCTTTCAAATTCATAAAGTAGCAGATTTTCTAAAGATTGTGAGTTTCTATTGTACACCATTTTCTTTAATCTACTGAGTGAGTGTTGAAAGATTAACAACCAAAGTCGAGTTTGATCATTCAATAAGTTAGTAGCGAATTTGTGACATTATGGAGATATATCCAATGATTGGTAAAGTTGGTTGATTGAAAGACGTCAAAGGAAAGGAATGGGAAGTCATGGGTCAGATCGATGCCACCAACTATGTTAAATATATGGTGTAAAAATCAAAGAATTAAAAGGAAATAACCATCCTACATTATATTGTTGCATCTTTTGGAATTATTGAATGTCATAATTGGGTTCTCCACTACCAAGAACTAATTTTTTTAAAGAGGCGAAACCATTAATATTATTGTTGTGCTCTACATTAAGGTTGTGGGAAGCAAAGGAAGCTATATAAAGGTTTGTTGCACTCATAAACAAACTCAAACCTCCTTCTAAATGTTTTTCCACCCTTCAATGGGTATTATCTCCTCAAAGAATGTTGTAGGTGACTATGTATGCGTGAAAATCAACCTATTGTGAGTAAAGCCTCTTACAGAGCAGGTCGGCCCGATATTTTAGTTATTGTGACGACAAGAGTCTTTCAGATGTATAGATGCTTTTCAATCATAAAACCTCAAAAAAATTGAATGGTTTTGGTGATTAACCACCTGTGTGATGAGATATCAGTGAGCTAAGGCCAGCTAAGTTGCAAGTAATTGAAATTTTTGAGTATAGTTTTTAGAATGTTATTAGAGTCACAAATCCCTGCAACTCGCTGGGTAGTTCAAATTTCTTGCTTCTCAATTTTCAGTAACGGACGTTAGTAATCAACAGTTCCAGATTAGATTTGTGATCTCATTTTAACTTTAGAAATTTGGTCTTCATTTATAATTGCAATCATGAAAGGCAAGAAAATAACATATATTTTGTTTGAATCTCTTAGACAAAGTCCAGATGAATTGGAAAGAACATTTCAAAACATGTTCGGGGTAATTTTAAATCAAAACAAGATTTCTCCAACAAATAGTCAATCTATGATAAGGTTCTCTTCCTATCCTTATCGACCAGGATTCTTATGGCAATATAAGCTTGAATTAAATGAAAACGATTTGTGAAAGGAACTTTATAATGTAGGGAAAAAACTTGAACATCGACCTCAATCTAAGGATAAACTTATATGCATTTTTTTGCTTATGCTTGGTACATCAATCACCTTATAAGGAAATGCAATGTGCTATGAATCTCTCATGGTTATCTTTGATTAAGACTTAAATTCCAATGCCCAAACTGTAACAATTTTTCCATTATAAAATTAAATTAAATTAAATTCACATGACAAGAAAGAGGGAAGAAATAAACAAATAACCTCTCATTTCTTAGACTGTTTAAATTTTCATATACCCTTCAATGGGCATTATGCTCTGCTACAGTGTTTGAATTTTCATAACCCACATGGCACTAAGCAGATTTGAGGTTGTTGTGATTAGGGTACTTAGCTCTAGGGTTTGTTATAGATTATTCCTATGAAAATTATTGTTCCACTTTGTGCATCCTTTTGAAGATTACCCTCATGTTGGATGAATTTTTAAAAAATATTAAATTTATTGTAATACACTCTAGGTAAAATCTATAATTGTTATTTTGATCCACATAGTTAAAGTCCTTAAACTTCTAGTATGAAATGACCTTTTCCTACAATATGAACTTCACAAGTTTCCTAAGATGATTAGGATGGACATTGATAGAGTTTTTCGTGAAGCTTGGAACAATAGGTGCCTAACTCCCCACTTCTTTCCTTATTCAAACTTCTAGATTGATTCAATATTTTTGGCAAGATCAAAGAAACTTCAAATAAATATTTAAATCTGCAACTTATTCTTATTATTACTAATTTTGAAGCTATTTGTTCTTAAATGATGTAACATATAATTTAGCTTTCTTCTAGATGAATTAACTCTGTCAAAAGAAAATTAAGGTTTTTATTTCTATATAACATCTTAGCATACAATTTTTTTTAAAAACATGATAAGTACATCTAGTTTTAAAGGGGTTGATTATATGCCTAGATTAAAAATCATTTTACAAATTTGAGAGTCAAAACTATAACTATAGATATTAATCAATTTTAGATCTTTAGATCTACAAAAATGACTTGGGATAAGATCCAAAGTTATGACTCTAGGTCTACAAAAATGATTACTAATTTGTACTTTTTAAAAATATTTACTTTTAAATAAGTATTTCAATAGTGACTATGAATAATGATTTTAATAATAAGATAAATTAGAAACTAAAACAATTTCAAATAGATACTCAAATTTATTAAAATTTTAATGTACTAAAATAATAAAATATTATTCAAAATGATCTACAAATCATTGTGAATAAAGTTGTAAAATAAATTTTTATTCTTAGGAAAGGAAATAATAAAATTTATTTTTTTGCATGTGTTATTAAAAAAAATTACAAAAGAATAACTAGTAAAAGAATAAATAATCTTATCAAAGTTGAGAATTGTTTTATGCTTGCTATATTTGGAGATCCACTAGGAGGTTCAGATGGTTTTCCAATCAATGTCTCATTTAAGAAATCCATTGTAATGCTAGCTGCAAGTATAACCAAATAAATTATGTCAAAAAAATGTAAAAAACAAAAATATAACACTAAATATAAATATATTTAAAGGGTAAAAATTATTCTTATAATATAACAAAAATTTATGATAAATGAATTTATATATTAACAAGTATAAACGTAAATAAATGTAAAAATTATTGATTTTTTTCAATCTAACAATTACTTATCAAGGTAAGTTCTATACTTTATTTATTTAAAAAAATTATAAAATATTCATGATAAAAATAATATTTAAATTTTAATAAAATTATTCTTTAAAATTTATTTAATAATAAAATGACACTACCATTTTTATATAAAAATCAAGTTTATGATATTCTAGAAATTATAAGTATTCAAATCTATTAAGCATGTAAATATAAATTATAATGTTTTCATAATATTATGATTCCCTCATTTATATTTAAAATGTTTTTTATAGAAATTTAGAGAACACAAGAAATCAATTTATTTTTCTTAGTGCTCTCATAATTTCACTACATTAATATTCTTTTAAAAAAATAAATATATATATATATATAAATAAAAAATAGAATCCATGTTAATATATTATTTTTAAAATAATTTTAATTTTTTTAAATTATTAAATTTAGAAATTATATTGTTTTGATTAGATTAAAATAGGAAGGGCTAGTACCCACTCACAAAATAGCCATAGAGGCAGACGAGGAACTTATGAGCAGTGAGAAGAAAAAAAGAAAAAAGAAACTAAAGCTTAAATAGTTCGACTAGCAGTAAAAGAACCAAAAAGAAACCCACAAAGTTGGGACTAGCACAAAACCACAGAGCGCCTACAAGTCTCCCAGCAACTTGAGACCAATGATCACATTCCATTCCTAAGACAGGAACTAGAGCTATTATTCAAAAGTAACAGGCCCTTATTGAATGGCTTGGGTTTCCATCGTGACATAACGAGCTAAGGTGTCCATCTTTTTATCCTTCTTCTTTTGCATATGACCATCTTCCACACCTTCCACAATCCATTTCTCCTAGCAGTTCCTTAACTCATCCTAAAAATTATATTGTTGATATTTAAAAGCTAAAATTTAATTTGATTTTATCAAAAAATAAATAAACTTTCTATTGTAGGTATTAATTTTCCACAGTTCATCAATTAGAAAATAAGTGAACTTCTTATTCAACTGTGTATGTTTTTAGATAGGCATTTCAGATCATGCCCAATGATCACTTTCTTTTGTTCCAAAATTTTCCAAAGCCTTTGATGAATGCTATTTCGATGAACTTAGGAGTTTGCTAACCAAGGCTTTCACTAAATTAGAAGATCTTGGCCTTTTCAACAAACGATTAAGTTCATAAACTATGAAAATGACTTAACAAAATCTTCCTAAACTTGTTTTTCAATGAAAAACCACTTCAATGTGCCACTTCAACAATTAACCACTTTGATGAACCATGTTAGTACTGAACCATTTTGGTGTACTATCTTGTTCGCAAAACATGCAAATTACTTAATCATTGAATCTTTGCTATCACTTAGCCACATTACACCAAATTTTACCTTTTGACACCCTTTAAGTTCTTTACCAGGGTGAACTCTAGACATAGCTAAAATTCTATGCAAAAATTTCATACAAAATTCACCAAAATTACAGCAACAAAACAATGCAAAAATAAATAAATGAACCTAGATGTTCCCACCTCATGTTGGATCCAAATAAGATATTTATAACCATTTATAAAGGTTCCCTATAGAGTTTCACTTACTATTGTTCATGTGTTTTGACAATAGTTGCATGTTACAATGCAATATTGTGAGCAATAATATATGGTTCCATATAATTTTTTTCTTAATGCAACTTTGTTTTGGAGTATGAAATCAACTTTATTATTATTCCAACAATGATGGATATTCAACATTGTTATTCCAGCAGTGACAAATAGTCGACATTGAAGTAAAAAAATTTTTGGGACTCTTTATTTTTGCTAGTTTTACCAAATTTTCGACATGTAGTTGTATGAGTTGCACTTTCTATTTTTGAAAAGTTTCGTTTGAAAAGGTCTTTATAACTTGGATTTCTTATACTATGTTGAAGTCATGTTTTTGGTAACTTTTCAAAAGATTGTTGTAATTGTGAATTTCTTGAAAAATAAAATATGAAAGATCTTTTCCCATGGTTTTTTTGGTATAATCTTACCAAGTTTTCCATGTAAATACTATGTTAAAGTTGTGCTTATTGTTTTCTCTATTTTATGCACTATAAATTTTCTTACAATTTCTAGTTGGATTAAACATCTTCTAGGGTTTCCTTTTCATTTTCATAACCAAGAGGAATAGTATAATGTGGTTCATTAAAATTCATCTAGTTTTAAACCATATCCCAAAAGTTTTAGAGTACAATTCTACATATTTACCATACTCCTAACTATGGGAATAATGAATGCAACATTATTGGAACTCATGTGAAATTTTAGAATTGGACTTGGAGCTTTGACTGGTGAAATATTTTACTAACAATTGTAAAATACTCATCATGGAAAGAATAGAATCAATATCATGATTAGGGTTGGTTTATTTTAGACGTAAGTTATAAGGAGGTAGAACTTACTAAGAATGTTTTAGTTGTATTCACCTATTTTTAGCAATATTAACTACAAAAGTAGATTCTAATGAAATTTTACTAAATGAAATCACTTGGTTAGAATTTGAGTTTAAAATTATCCTTTCTATTAGGATCAAACTCCAGTTGTTTATATTTTTCCTCTAATATTATTTAGAGAAGACTTCAAAATATTTTTCTACTTTTCTTTGGGCTTTTTCACCTTCTACTCTGGCTTGAAATTTAGTATCTTGTTCACATAATTATATATGTATGTATGTACATTTCTATCTATATATGTATTTATGTATATATACATATACATGTATTTGTGTGTGTGTGTGTGTGTGTATGTATGTGTGTATGTATATGTATGTATGTATGTATGTATGTATATGGGTAAAAGAACAAAGTTGTGTCACACTTTCGGTCTACTTATCAACACAATTGAATTTAAGTATTTCTAACTAAAATTAGTTTTGGTCAAACATATGATCTAGTTAGATTCATTCTAGCTAAGACATGTTCACAACTTTTCGAAATAAAATTATTGACTAAATGCATATGTAGGACCACTTTGAGGCCAATTTACCAAAAAAAATAATTAAAAAATCAATGTTTCAACAACTCTTACTCATGTAAATAACATTTTTTTAAATTATAAAAATATGTTTTTGTAGATCCATAAGTGTAGCTTTCAAAAATATATTTTTTAATAGTTTAATTATTATTTATTTTATTCTTACTAAAAGCAGGTTATCAACACCAAAATATTAGGTTGATTATGTATGTATGTATGCATGCATGTATGTATGTATATGGGTAAAAGAACAAAGTTGTGTCACACTTTTGGTCTACTTATCAACACAATTGAATTTAATTATTTCTAACTAAAAATAGTTTTGGTCAAACATATGATCTAGTTAGATTCATTCTAGCTAAGACATGTTCACAACTTTTCCAAATAAAATTATTGACTAAATGCATATGTAGGACCACTTTGAGGAAAATTTACCAAAAAAAATAATTAAAAAATCAATGTTTCAACAACTCTTACTCATGTAAATAACATTTTTTTAAATTATAAAATATGTTTTTGTAGATCCATAAGTGTAGCTTTCAAAAATATATTTTTTCATAGTTTAATTATTATTTATTTTATTCTTACTAAAAGCAGGTTATCAACACCAAAATATTAGGTTGATTATCATGTAAAGAAAAAACCAAGACTTATTTAAAAAATGAAAAAATAATGATGCACTAGATAAAAGATTCTTTATCTAGATGGTATATTTTTTTCTATTTTAGATAAACAGTTAATATGAAAGTTGACGTCAAATGGAGATGCTTGTGTTTTAATACATGGACACTTTTAATATTTAAAAAATATATATTTATCAAAATTGGAAAAAAAGATACACGCACTAAAGTTTAGGTTATAAATACACAAAAAATTGAAGGAAAAAATTACTATATAAAGAGTGTTATCTTATGTAACTTCATTTTTAAGCATTTTATTAGCAAATAAATTATAGTTTCAATTTATAAAAAACTATATTTAAATATTTTTTGCAAAAAAAAAAATATAAACATAAAATATACTAAAAATACAAATTTTTTAGTTTACGTAATTTAAAAATTTTAAAAATATATACCACTTTTTAGTGATTCAAGTTTATAATTAGATCAGTGTTGGTTGTTTGTTCTATAAAAATGTGATGCAACTTTATAATTTTACCCAT
Organism: Sequoia sempervirens; assembly: GCA_007258455.2. Taxonomy (NCBI): domain Eukaryota; kingdom Viridiplantae; phylum Streptophyta; class Pinopsida; order Cupressales; family Cupressaceae; genus Sequoia; species Sequoia sempervirens. The sequence goes on from VDFB02319149.1 coordinate 10,696, forward strand.
ATGTATGTATGTATATGTATGTATGTATGTATGTATGCATGTATGTATGTATGCATTTTATGTACATATACATACATACACATTATATACATATAACCTCAACCTATTCACTCTTGGTGATTTCACAATCCTAAGGATAACCAAATTAATAGAAATATTTGTGAAGATTTGAGTTGATTTGTCGCCTCTTGAATTCTTGACTTACACAAACCATTATAAATATGTAAATCATAGTTTTTTATTTTTCTAACTTAGCTTTATAATTGTGAATAGATTTCAACAATTAGATATATGTTAAGCATGCATTGTCCCAATTCAATATCATATTGTGAAACTAAAGAATTATTATTTGTGATATCAAGTACATCTATTCTAAAACTTGAAGGGATTAGACATTTCTTAGCATGTTACAAAATTATAAAAATGTGCACCAAAGAATTTTGAGGTTATAGAGGAACTAGGAGGGCTTAAAAGAAGACATTACTTATGTGATTAACTCCAGTAAAAATATCATCAAAACCACAACCGTTGGTTTTTTTATTCTTCCAAGTGAGTTTCAAAAGAGGAAAAGGCATTCAAGTAATTATGGTCCATCTAAAAGAACTAGAAAAATGACCTATACCAATAATATAGTAGTTATGAAGCTTGAGGATGATATTGTTCCTTTCAAATATCAAGCTTATTTCATTGTTGTTGTACCATAGAAGAAAGGAAACTTGCTTGACTTGGGGAATAATTGATGATAAATTGGACTTAACAAGGCCTTGATTTCATGTTTTGATGTGTTTTTCACATCCACACTAGGTCTTGGACCCTTTCAAATTCATTTAACGACATGTTGTAAAAGTGTTGTAAAGCATTGTAAAAGACTTTCACACTTTTCTAGATTTAATGAACCAATCTTCCCCTAATTAAAAATTATAAAATGTATTTAAATGCATCTTCACATCAATCTAGAAGGCTTTTAAAATGAATTTAATGTTATTCTAGTGTTGTAATGAGTTTTACACATTCACATTGGTTCTTGTGCCTTCTAGGCTATGTTGACCTCATTTTAGTGTTGTAAAGTGTATTTAATCACACTTTCAAATTGAATTTTGTGTTTCAAGCCCTAATTTACCTTTACATCATCATTAATAGGCCCCTATTACCCCATATTATGCATCCCGAGGCAATATTTGATATAATACCTGACATAGTCACCATAAAAACCTTATTTTCTTATCTCCCAGCATCCTAGCTATCAAATGGGCCCTACTATCACTAATTTTCCACCTGTGGTAAATGAGTCCCTACCAGGTGGGACTGATTCACCCAAGGTGGTGAATGAATCCCATTTGGGTCAATTTTAACCTTTGAGCAAGAAAAACTAACATTTAAGTTTATTATTTTTACATGTCAGCCTTAGGGATCCAATTTATGGACTAATAAGGTGAATTTACAATAAAATCAAGTCTCTAAACCCTAAATCATAACCATTATTTATTATTCATCCATCATTATTCCATCTCAAGTCAAGCAAGTTAGGGTTTCATCATTTCAAGTCATTAAGATAGCAATTTCATACATTCAAGCGAAGATTCTCCATATTTTGCTACAAAAATTCAAGATAAATCTTCATGGAAAGGTAATTACTCCATTATTACATGCTTCATTATATTATTTCTCTATTTTGGTTTAATTACCTAAAAGGGGTTTGACCAAGGCAAACCCTCATGCCCTAACATCCAACATTTCTCTTTCTTGTCTTGTGTGTTTACAGATTTAGACATCTTGGAGGCTTAGAAATTATTGAAGACTTAATTGAAATTTTTTTCAAGTCATCTCTTCATTGGATAAGTCAAAATACCCAAAAAAGTCACTTTCAGGCCTGAATCCGACAGTTCTAAAACCGGACACTTGGAGAAGCAGAAAGTGTAGAACAAAATCTCATGTTTCCACCTTTGAATCTTCATAAATTCAAAACTGGGCTCATTCTCCATGGGTGGCGAATGAGTCCCACTTCCAAGCTTGATTTTGTTTTTCTACATTTTTGGATACCCATTTGTTTGAAACGGGCTCGAGAACAATTTCACAGAATTGGGACTGATTCGCCCAGAATAGTGAATGAGTCCCACCAAGCCTAAGAAATATCATCTTTAAAATTTTAGGGTCATTTCAAGTCTTCACCAAGTTTATAGGTGCACCTCTTCAATTTTATCCATTTCTGTTGCAATTTGTATTCATTTCTAGGTGTTTTTGCATTACATAATGTGTTTTCAAACATCTTGCATCTCAATAGTTTACAATTGATAATCAATACATTTCATTATTTTTTTGCATTTAAATCAATTTATTTAGACATATTGCATCCATATCACATTAATCTTTGAATGTGAACATTGCATTTTAGCCCATCTTTCGACTTTTAGGTGAAAAACCCTAGAAGTGCTAGAATGACCTTTGGAAGCCAAAATATTTGTTACATTTTGGTGAACCTGCTTTTCAAATACTTTCTTGTCTTATTTGGAGTCCATCATCATCCTAGAATCAGCTTGTATTGCATTTTGCATTAGTTAAGTTGTATTCTAGGGTTTCACATTTTGCATTCATGCAAAGTGCATTTAGGTTGCATTTTTTGCATCTAAATTCATTTAATTTTTTTGAATTTTTTCATTTTTAACTTAGGTATGCATCATACAACATCAAACACATCAAAAATAATTCAAATTTTTTGAAAATTTTGCAAAAAACCATTACTGGGACTCATTCACCATGTTGGGCGAATAAGTCCCTGTCTAGATTTTTGACTATTTATTACAACATTTGAAACCTCATTTCTATGCTTCCTAAGCCTCCTAGTATCATATAGTATAAGTCTAGAAAGTTTTTGGAACATTTTTTTATGCATCTAGCTCAAAAACATCATTTTAGATTACTCATTCTTTAAATCACTTTAATTGCAAACATCCTTACATCTAAAATTGCTTACATTTATGAAATTTTACATAACATTGATAAAAGTACTTTTCACTTTTTCTTACACAATATTTCTATTCATAAACCTTTGCATAAGTTTGATAAAATTTCTTTTCATTCTTGCATATACATTGTTTAAATTCTTAAGGTGTTGCATACATTGTATAAAAGTGTTTTGTATCTTTGCATATACATTGTTCATATTGTTGAAACATTGCATGAAATGGTTACATGTGCTTTTCATTCTTATTCAAACAATGTTAGTACCTTACATATTTAGACATGATAAGAAACATTTCTTATCCCCTCCCTATGAGGGTGTTTTAGTGAAAGAGACTACAACTTGGGCCATTCCTAACAATCATACTTGTTATTCTCATAATATCTCTCCTCTTGGTGATGAAGATATTTTTGTAGAAGAATCAATTAATGAGAGTTTTGAGAATCCTAGTTTTTTCTCTCCTTTTACCTCTCTCAGTGGACAAAAAAATCACAACCAACATAACACAACTAGATGATCATGATGCTACAATTTCTTTTTCTCCTAGTATTTCTCATTGTTGTGAAGACGATAATTTGATGATAGAAAAATTATTTTGTGAGCATCATGAGAATCTTAGTTGTCCCCCTTCACCTAGAAAAACTCTTCTTGAGAAAGATAATTCAACCCTTGGTCATTCCCCTACTTGTGATGAAGTCCTTTTCAAAGAACCAACCTTAGAATGTCAAGAAAATTTGGTTTGTAGTTCTCTTCACAACCCTCCTCCTAGGAAGGATATCATGATGCAAGAAGAGAACCACAATAAAGATATAGACTCTCACTTACTAAGGGGTGTTAACATTATTCAACCTCAACTCATCCTTTACCCCCCTTCACATAAACCTCCAACTCAAAACAAACTCGAACTCATCCTCTACCCACCTCAGAATAATGTATCACAACATCTGAGTTATAATACCATTGCTCATACATATAACACTCAAAATAATCTGTAACCACCACAAGAAACCCCAAAACCCTTACCATTGCTTAATCTTATCCCATCTAAACCTATCTTACCAAGTCTTCCTAGTGGAAAGAAGTACAATCTTGTTGAACAAATAAAGCATACTCCTACTAAAATATAATTATGCGACCTTATTCAAGCCTCCCCTCACTATCACAACATGATTCAAGCGGCCTTGCAACAAGTTCATGTCCCTTCTAAAATGCAACCAAATGATATAGCAGCCATGATTCATGCCATAAATGCTAACATTGTTTTCCACCAAAGTGGGCTTCCTATTTTGGAAGTGCAAAAACTAAATGAACAGGTTTTATGATTATCGCTCAATACAAATGAAAAGGGAATAAGAGAAATCTTGTGGATATTTTTTATGCTCTTAATGTATGTGGAGTGAACCTTCTCGATAGACTTGGTGTCGATAAATCAAACATTCAACACGATCCTTTATCCATCAGGGGATTTGAAAATATAAGTAAACAACTACTTGGTGTGATCACTTTACCTATTACAGTTGGAGTGGCCACATTGGAAACACCAATCCATGTTATGCCTAATGATCTCACATATAACCTTCTCTTAGGTAGACTGTGGATTCTTGCAATTAATGGTGTGCCTTCTACTCTTCATCAAAAAATGAAATACATCTATGTACAATCGAAAAATGGATCATTGAAATTTTCATGGCCTTTTAGGTCTTTCTTTGATGATACTTGGTCTATTTTGCTTTGATTTAATGTTGCAATGTAACTTCTGCATTCACATTACGTCCTAAACATTTAAATTATGATGTCTTGTGAAGGTGTTGTAACAAATTTCTACACTTTTCTAGACTCTTCTCAATACAATTCACCTAAAAATCACCTTTTTATCACTTATCAAGTCCTATTCTAAAGTGTTGTAAAGTTTTGTAACAAGATTTCATGCTTTTTTCACTATTTACACCTTTCTTATGCTTTATTTGACCCGTTTATGCACTCATAAGGCTTAATTAAGTGTATTTTTTAATGTAAACCCAATAAAAAACATTAAATTCAAAATAATTCCTAACACCCACTTACAAGCCCAAGGTGGACCCATTCACCATGGGTGGTGAATGAGTCCCTCTTAGCTCCAAATTTAAAATAATTCAAAATTTTGTTTCGGGATTTTATTAAAAAATACCTTATGTCAGCTTGTGATGAGGTATCATTGGGTAATTAGGGCATAAGTGTGTATAAATAATTGTTTTTCTTCTCATTTTAACCCCCATTCCCCATTCAATTCACCCATTCATCAAGTTCACTTGCATTCATTCAAGCACTTTGCATCATTCAATCAAGCATTCATCAAGCATCTCGGAGTAGCCATTGACATATCTTCAGAATTCTTCAACAAATTTGTGGTGAGTTTAGGACACTTGCATGTTGTTTATTCATCATTCCTTTTCTATTTCATTCCATTTTTTCATTAAGGGTTTGATTACCAAAGTGAGATATGACCAAGGCAAATCCCTATACTCTAACCCTTAACCATTTTTCCCCTTTTGCATGTGTGTTTTTAGACTTGTGTATGTAGATTTTTCAAGAAAATAGGTGTTGAAAGGTGTTCAAGAAGTAAACAAAGTGTTTTAAGTCAACTAAACCCTATTTCAAGCTTGGAGACAACCTATAGTCTGTTTTCTATAGATTTGACTCTGTCAACCTGACAAGAAGACAAGTGCAGATCTGGAGCTCTAGAATTGACCTTTGATTTCATAGAATTTTGTGGGAGAATTTATTCGCCATCAGTGGTGAAGGAGTCCCACCTTAAGGCTAAAAAAGGTGATTTTTTCAAATTCTAGTTCTCGACAATTAGAAACCTATTTCAGGAGATTTTACCAGTAGGAGGATTGATTCACCATCTATGGTGAATGAGTCCCACTGGTCATTAGCAATGATTTTTCCAGCATTCCAGAATCCTCTCAAATCTGCAATCTATCTCCAGGTGCACTCCTTTCAGTCTCCTTCATTTTTTGTTCATTTGTGCTTGTTTCTTACATTCTTTTGCAAACATCACTGTGTTTTCAAACATTGCATATTTCATTAATTTTGCATCAATAGTGAATCAATTACAACATTTAGTTTCATTTACAACATTGCATTTAGTCATCCACACATCATACAATCCTTTATTTGAGTGAACCACTTCAATTTTGGGGTTCTATCTCTCTCCTTTTAGCTGAAAGATCCTCAAAGTGCAAGAGAAGTCCATAGACACCACAAAATTATTGGTTCAATCTACATCAACAAAGTGTACACACTTGAGGCTGACCCTCATCCAAAAATATTTTTAAACATTGATAAAAACATAGAGAATCCCTTGAACAAATTAACACCAACCACACAAGTGGATCCTGCCCAACATCTTGAACCAGTTTCAAAGCTCTTAGATGATGCTTGGGGTTCCTTAGACTTCACACCCACCTCCTTTGGACAATATCATATCATACACAAAGACTCTAGCGAAGGAAAAGAAACTGTAGTTTTGTCAACACAAAACTTGGACACCCCTTCACAAGCATCCACCTCAACCACTTTAGAACAATAGACATTAGGTTACACAACAACCTTTGATGAATTTAGTCCTGAAGAACCACCAAATTCAAAATCAATGAAAAAACTTTATGGACGTGGTTATGAGCTTATGAAATAACTTGGATATAATGGAAAAGGATTTGGTGCTCAAGAACAAGGTATCCACAACCCTATAGAGCCTAACACACAACAAATGACTCATGGTCTTGATTATTGTCCTTTGATCGAGATAAACAAGAATTCACTCAACATCAACAATCTCACACAACATACTCCTAAATCAACCTTAACCGTCATCCATCCTAAACTCATTGACACTAGTGGTCTTGAAAATCATCCTTTACAAAACACGAAACAAACAAATACACCTTTGCTTAATATCAATGTCATCTCACAAAATGCTCATGATTTGAATTCATTAGATTTTATACCCTCCTATAATGAAGAGAACAAAATCTCACAATCTAAAGTGTCTTGTGTAGATGTGACAACTAATACTAAGCAAGGGGTATCTTTGTCACAAACCACAAGACCACCTTCTACCATTGATCAAGAGGGTATCTTGTCAAGACTCCTCCAAGATCACTTGATATCTCTTCCCCCTAGAACTCGAAAGAAATGTTATCACAAGACTTCATTTTATGCATATCATAGAGTTCATGGTCATTCCACCAATGAATATAATGCTTTGAGTAGTAAAATCCAACATCTTAAGGAGTTTGGTATGCTTCCCTCTGTGGGGGGCACCTAATTCCTCTAATTGATACCGATTTTCACTCTAGAATTCATCTCATCTACCATTTTGGTTCACCTTTGTCCTATACTAAGTGGGGACAAGGAGTTTTCTAGCCTTGTCCTCACATGTCACTTGTACTTGCCTCCTTTGGCTAGTCATTAACCTTTCATGAATACATAAGAGCAAGCTTGGGATGTGAATGACATGCCTTAAGTTGGCTTGCATATGACATACTTCCCTTTTTCATGATGTAGTTTATCAAAAATATATGACTTGGCATAGGGCTTTCCGAGTACGCTCTCATGTCCTCTTCTTATACTTTAAAAAAATTGCTCACAGTACTGGTGTTCACAACTACTTTAAAGTGGGGGGCATACATCACCACTCACATTTCATTGTGCAATTTTCATTTTTTTGCGATTCCCTCTCTTGGACACATTTGGCACAATGTTCCCCAGGATGAGACCTTACACTTGTCCTCTCTTAGAAACAAGATGAGACCATTTTCACTTATCCTCTCTTGGACACATTAAGCATGATGTTCCCTAAGATGAGAAATTGCACGAATTAAGCAAAATCCCTTTGAGTAGTCCTTGCACTATTTTGCATTAACATTGTCTATGAGCGTTAAGCATACAATTTTTATTTTTACTTCATAGAGCTCAAAAATCATTTTCCTTTGTGGTTCCTTATTAAAGTTATCAGGAGGTATAACCTTGGTATGGTTGAGCAGGAAGCCTGTTCTGAGGCACGAATTTCCCCATAGCCACCTATATGTTTGTGAGTGCATACCAACTAGTGTATGTTTCTCACATTTTGGGCCTTCTCACCCAGCAAACAACCATGAGTTTCGTCACCCCAGAGTGAGTATGCATTTTATTTTTGGACAAACAACTTAGATCTGATCCACAACTAGCTAGAGAAATGGTTGAAGCTTGATCCACCTTTTCATTTTCATCATTCTCCTCCTCCTAGTTATTTCCATTACATGATTATGCATCTTGATGGTTTGATTTAGGATCTTGGATCCGAGGGGCTTGATTGCCTTCTTGATCTTTGTCATTCTTTGTCATTTGTATCTATACACTTGGATCTCTCTTGAATGTCTACTTTAGTGTGAGTTTGAAGCAAGTTCATGTTCTCACTAAAGTGGGGGCTCAATGTACCATAGGAAAAAGGCAACTTGCTTGATTTGGGGAATAATTGATGATAAATTGGACTTAACAAGGGGTTGATTTGGTGTTGTGATGTGTTTTTCACATCCAAACTAGGTCTTGGACCCTTTCGAGTGCATTTAGCGATGTCTTGTAAAAGTGTTGTAAAGCATTGTAAAAGACTTTCACACTGTTCTAGATTTAATGAACCCATCTTCCCCTAATTTAACATTATAAAATGTATTTAAATGAATCTTCACATCAATCTAGAAGGCTTGTAAAATTAACTTAATATGATTCTAGTGTTGTAATGTGTTTTACACATTCACATTGGTTCTTGTGCCTTTCTAGGCTATGTGGACCTCATTTTAGTGTTGTAAAGTGTATTTAATCACACTTTCACATTGAATTTTGTGTCCCAAGCCCTAATTGATCTTTATATCATCATTAATAGGCCCCTATTACCCCATATTGTGCATCCCAAGGAAATATTTGATGAAATACCTAACATAGTCACTATAAAAACCTTATTTTCTTATCTTCCAGCATCCTAGCTATCAAATGGGCCCCCCTGGGACTAATTTACCACCTGTGGCAAATGAGTCCTTGCCAGGTGGGACTGTTTCATCCAAGGTGGTGAATGAGTCCCATTTGGGTTAATTTTCACCTTTGAGCAGGACAAACTAAAATTTAAGTTTATTATTTTTACATGTCAGCCTTAGGGAGCCAACTTATAGATTGATAAGGCTAATTGCCTATAAAAGAAAGTCTCTAAACCCTAAATCATAACCATTCTTCATTATTCATCCATCATTCTTCCATCTCAAGTCATCTCAAGTCAAGCAAGTTAGGGTTTCATCATTTCAAGTCATTAAGATAGCAATTTTTAGATATTCAAGTGCAGATTCTCCATGTTTTGCTACAAAAATTAAAGATCAATCTTAATGGAAAGGTAATAGCTCCATTATTGCATGCTTCATTATATTATTTCTCCATTTTGGTTTAATTACCTAAAAGAGGTTTGACCAAGGAAAACCCCCATGCCCTAACATCCAACATTTCTCTTTCTTGTCTTATGTGTTTGCAGATTTAGACATCTTGGATTCTTAGAAATCATTGAATATTGCATTGCAAATTTGTTCAAGTCATCTCTTCCTTGAATAAGTAAAAATACCCACAAAAAGTCACTTTCAAGCCCGAATCTGACAATTTCAAAACCAGACACTTGGAGAAGCAGAAAGTGCAGACCAAAAGCTCCTGTTTCCAGCTTTGAATCTTTAGATATTCAAAAGTGGATTCATTTTCCATGGGTGGAAAATGAGTCCCACTTCCAGGCTTGATTTTGGTTTTCTACATTTTTGGATACCCATTTGTTTGAAACAGGCTCCGGAACAGTTTCACATATTTGGGACTAATTCACCCAGAATGGCGAATGAATCCCACCAGGCCTAAAAAACATCTTCAGAATTTCAGGTTCATTTCAAGTCTTCATCAAGTTTATAGGTGCACCTCTTCAATTTTATCCATTTCTGTTGCAATTTGCATTCATTTCTAGGTGTTTTTGCATTACACAATGTGTTTTCAAACATCTTGCAACGAGCAATAGTTTACATTTGATAATCAATACCTTTCATTAGTTTTCTACTTTTAAATTAGTTTATTTAGAGATATTACATCCATATCACATTAATCTTTCAATGTGAACATTGCATTTTGGCCCATCTTTCTCCTTTTAGGTTGAAACCCCTAGATGTGCTAGAAAGACCTTTGGAAGCCAATATCTTTGTTACATTTGAAGAGTGGTAGACACACTTTGGTGTCAAAAAAATATCTAATCTCAACCAATGGTGTCTTGCTACGTTTGCACTCATTTTCTCTATTGTGCTTATGTTGATCTTGTATTGCCCTTTTATTGTTTCTATCTTTAGCAATTTTTTGTCTCTTTCTAGTTGATCCATTTCTCATAGAACTCAAGTCCTTCTTACCATTTGGTAGCTTTGACGTATAATGGTTTGGGCCCTTTAAAAAACTCATCTTTACCTTTATAAAAAATGAGTACAATATTATGCTACATTAGTTCCTTGTCAATATCATGGTTGCTAGGGTTCTCTCTTATTTGCATGTGTCTTTTGCTTCCTTTGTTCCTAACATAAGCACTTTAATTAAAATCTATTTTTTTGGTATTGAAAATTGTACACATGCAATTTTGATATGTAGATGAAGTGTAAAATTATTATTGATTATATCATTGTTGAACCAATTAATATTTAAATAAAATAATCTTATAATATAATCTCATGTTATTTAATTATTTTACTTAAAAATGATTACTCCATTAATATAAAAGTTTCTTTTAAGATAAATGATTCAATATTTTTTATCTTATATTAACTAATTTTATCATATAAATTTCTTTCCTAGAAATAATTTAGAACTTTTTTGTTTAATACTTCAATTCCAATACTCAAACTCTAGCAATTTCACCATTATAAAATAAAATTAAATACGCATGACAAAAAAAGGGAAGAGATAAACAACAGGTAAACAGGGGAAGAAAAATTCTAATGTTCAAACTGTAAGAATTTCACCATTATAAAATAATATTAAATACACATGACAAAAAAAGAGGGAAGAGATAAACAACAGGTAAACAGGGGAAGAAAAAAGTTCTAAGAATACCTGATGCAGAAAGCGCCCAATTGGCATCATAGCTTATACTCCAGAAAAAATAACCTCTCATTTCCTGGATGCCCATATACTTCACCCGCTCTGCTACAGTGTTTGAATTTTCATAACCCACCCAAACAAAATTTGCATGGCAGTAAGCAGATCTGAGGTTGTTGTCGATCTCTTCACTTGCACTATTCTCTATAATAAAATCCCGAATTTCTGTATAGAAGAATATGCCGGGCGTTTGGCTCAAGGGTTGGCTTGGCCCAGGACCTATAGCAGGAACCCCAACTCCAAAACCAACGTCTTCACTATTATTTACAGGGGGGTCCAGGCTCCATGACCTCCCGTACATGGGAATGCCCAGCACAGCCTGCTGCCTCGCCAATCCTTCTTCAAACCATTTTCTCACTCCATAATCACTACTGTAGTCTGAGCTGTTATCATACAGAGCAGCATGCTCCCCCGTTATGTTTTCCCACTTCCCATGCAAATCAAAGCTCATGATATTCAACCAATCTAGATTCTGCCCCATGACGGCAACTGGGTATTTAATGAACTTGGAGTCTGAGTTTAATCTACTCGCATTGAAATAGACTGCAGCCGTAAGCAACAGAGGAGGCAGTGATTGTGTTGCCGCCTCCGCCTCCACTGCGCTTCTCCATTCTGAGATCAGTTTTCCCAAGTTAGCTACGTCTTCCTCGCTCTCCGGGAATTCCCAGTCTAAATCAAGGCCGTCGAAGGAGTAAGTTCGGGCTAGTCGAATGGAGGACTGGATGAAGCTCTGTCTGAATCCATCTACAGAAGCCATTTGGGAAAACCTTTGTGGGTCGGCCGCTCCTCCGCCAATAGAAATCATGGTCTTCACCCTTGGATTCCTCCTGCGCAATATAGAGCTGAAATTTGCAAAATGGGTATCCGTTGGTGTGGGTGTTACGGCGAAGGTGGTTTGGTTAAGTCCTATGAAAGCATAGTAGATGTGAGTGAATAAAGAAGAATCGATATCTTCTACTGGTGTGAGTAAAGGCATTGGAGAAAGCCAATAACCTCCCTTCACTCTCTCGCCTGCACCTGCAATTGTTGTGAATGATGAACATGACCACCAGATGAAAAGGATCGTTGGAAGTAAAGAGGGCGACATTAGTCTGCAGATGGGAGTTAAACGGCTTGCTTGTTCGGTGACCGCTTTTGCAGTGCAGAAACACCACTTCTGCTTTATTGTCAATAGCATTTTTCCTCCATGCCGGCCGAAGCTGGCTCCTTTGTCGGTTTGTTTTTGGATTTCCATGTTTGTTTCTCGGTCATATCAAACCCAATATTTCTTTTGTAAAATAATTGGGTGTAGGTGGAAAGTAGTAAACAATTCGTTGTGGGGGTGTGTATTAGCTAATATTGGATTATTTTGGACTGCTGGTTAGGATTGATGGTGGTTTGACATTTAAAATACTCAGTTTTCTAGTTACGATTTCATAATTAGATAATTTTTAAAAGAAAAGGATTTCAAGGTATTGTCACTTTTTTTTCTTAATCAATCTTAATGAGATTTGAATGAATCAAATAATTATTATTAATGAGATTTGAATGAATCAAACAATTATTATTAATTTTATAATAGGTTAAGAGAAAGTGTTTGAAGTATCTATGATCAAATAATAAAAAACAAAATAATATATATATAATAATAAATATGAAAACATAGTTGGTTATATTAAAAATTATTTTATGAGTATTTTTATTTAGGTAAATTTGTCATTATATGTTTTCTCTATTTTCACATCTTATATTTTTTGTCATTATGATTTGAAAGACTTGTTTTTTACTAGATCTAGCATGTTCAAAACTATTATATACATGATCCAAGCAACTAGAAGAGTTGGTTGGAATGAAGGAGGTGTATATAGTTTTGATGTTAGCAGAAGCATCCATTTTGTTTCCCTTTATTCAAATGATAATATCTAATCATGCAAGCTTCTCCATTATATAACACTAAACACCTTCAATCTTGACACTAAAAGAAAGTTTCTAGAAATCACCCTAACTCCTTAGAGAGACACCAAAATCTTCCTTTTGTGTCATAAAAAATTGTGCATCTAAAAGTAAAGTAACCCTCAATCTATGTCTCCTAAAATAAAAGTGGGCACATTCACTCCTCTCTTAGAATGTGGTGATCTATCTCAATGTTCAATTGATAGGAGCTAGTCCACATATACCCAAGGAGAATTGTAAGTGCATGATATCAATGAAATTGAAGATAATTCACAAGGTCAATATCTCCATCACAAATATAGAGCAATTTAGATGTATAATGATTCAATTTTGGATTCAACAACCTAGAGGGAGAAATCCAAGTATATATGATGTAATCCCTATAAATTTCCTCTTGAATGTATTTTTGAATCTCCTTTTAAACTATCAAATATTTGTGATCCTCTAAGAAAAAATGAATGGTGGAAGATTATAAATTGAAATACCAAATGTTTGTAGAAGAGATATCACACTAATTAACTAACATTCTTCCCTCAAGTCTAAAGAGATCTCAAGATGACAAGTAAACATAATGGGGATACCTCAAAGAACCTTCCAAGCAATCTACAAAACCTTGAAGTATGTGCAAATAACAAACAATCTTGAAAATGGTGTTTTGTACCCAACATTAACTTAAATCATACACAATAATAACATTGTAACTAACACAAAATAGTCCATGCATGCATGAGCTATGTATAGGCTTAAGATTTACTCATTATAAAATATTTTTGATTTCTTTATCTTCAAAGAGAGCCATTTAATACATTTAATAGTGTAATTTGGTTACATTCTTGAGTATAGGTAAAGAACGACCACCCAACACAAAAATACATCTTGCATCAAAAATATAGATCAAGAAATGGGTCAAATAGGGTCACTTTTGGTAGTGGTGGTGGGTGTGTAGTCCTTTGAGTAAGAGTTATAATTGTTACAATTAAGGTTCCATAAACCTTGTAAATCCTATGTATTTAATTAATCCTAATATATTTTATAAACCATTCATAAGGAATGATTGGTTCACCATCAAAATAGTTATCTTTTACTATAAGATTTTTAATAATATAGTAATTAACCAAGGGTTGGTAACTAATTTTTGACTAGTAGTGAGTTACCATTTATCAAAAGAGAATCTTGAAGGTTGAGAATTTTTGGACACTTTGTGTTGTAATTTTGGATGGCTACAACACCTCCACATGAAGATGCTAGTTTCCTCACAAGATAGGACAAATTAGGTGTCTATAAGGACAAATTAGTTGTTCATGTGCAAGAGGTGAGTCATGGATTTACAACCAGAATTATTTTATTTATTAAATGATTGGGTTTATCTAAGAGATGCATTTGGATATGATAACCAACATGGTTGCCCCATTTAGAGGGTGAAAATTCTGTATAAATAAGGGTAATGGTGCTAGAAATGGAACATTATGAGCTAGAGTGAGAATTTTATTTGTAGGTACTGAAGGAGTGAAGACTAAAGAGGAGAAAATAAAGATTGTATGTAATATCTATTCTTGAAGATAATATATGATTTTCCTCTCTTCTTGGTGGATTTTTTCCCTAAAGGGTTTCTACATGTAAATCTTGTGTTGTGGGATGATCTTTGGGAGTTTCTTGTATTCTTATGTTGTTGATTTGCACCTCTTTGTTGTTGCCATGTTATGGTGATCTTATCTTCATTTTATTGTTGTTTTAAGTTCATCTCAGGTGGCTATAATAAGCATATTAAAGTGGCTAACATTAGTATCATAATGAAGTTAAATCTCAACATGGAAATTATTGCAAGTGTGTTGTAGGTTTTGTCATTGATATCAATAGTTGGTCATTGATGTCAACAATATGGAGATTGTTGGACTTATTGAAGAGTGTTGCATGAGAAAGATTTATGGTGTTGCATTTGTTGTGATTGTGATAAGGAAATGTTTATGGTGTTGCTGGTGCAACTAGTTCACTTGGTTTCCAAGTGCTTTTGAGAAAATTTAAATAAAAGAGTGTGAAGTGTGATAGAGACCTGTGTTTTATGATGTGCTCCATACTTCTTTATGGTTGAAGATATGCTTGTGTGGTTTGAATATGATGATCAGAGGTGTTTAGAGGTTCTATATCATGAGATCTCCAGGTTCTATATTGTGTGGAAGTGGAAGATTTGTTTGATAGTATGTTTTCCTATGAATAAGGTTGTCTGGGAGAAACAAGATTGTTCCACATTTCTCTGCATTGTTGTTTCTTGTATTATGGATTTGGGAACATGCTTATATTGTCTATATTTATCTTCCCTTGAATTTTTTGGTCTTAAGTTGCACCACAAGTTCAATTTTTGTGTTGGAGTTTAATGGTAGTGCATCCTGATGTGCAAGATGAAATTAATCTTTGTTTTAGGTGGTTGTGGAAGTGTTGCAAAATATTTTGATGATCCTTGAATATTGTGGTATGTTTTGTGGATGTTGTGAAGTGTTTATATGTGGTCTATGTGGTGTTTCCGAACCTAGAGAGGCATGTATGTGGTCGCTTGTTAGTGTTAGTGCAGGTTTGGATGACCTAGTGTGATAGTGCTATTTGTGGAGTTTGGTTGTTAATTGTGGATGTGATGAGTAGCATGTTGATATAGATTTGAGTCGTAGTTAACAATTGATGTGGTATATCTTCACTTCTTTCCACCACGGAGGTGTTTAGTGCTGTCATATTTTGGTGTCATATGTTTGAGGTGCATACATTTTGTTAAGGCCAGCCTAATTACTAAAATTTAGGTTGCAGATGGTATAAATGCAAGGTAATTTTATGGAGATGTTTTAAGGTGTAAGAATGATGCAAATGTGATCAAGTGTGGTGATATGAGTGTTAGCTTAATTTCTATGACTTTGGATGCAATCATAAGAAGGTGTCTACATCTTTAGAGTGATTGAAGCTGTTGGAGGTAGTGAGCCAAAGGTTGTGGATGGTATAGAGTTGTGGTGGATTCTTCCTATTTCTCTAAAATAGTGAATCTCTCTATGACAGTTTCTTCTATTATTCTTTCTTCTTGGTAGTGAGCCACCTAATAGAAAGCCCTTGACAATGAGTCTAATTGTATTCAATGTTGTTATTCATATATATGTGAGCTAATCCTCACCATGGTTTTCCCTACTTATGGTTTTCCACATAAATATAGTGTTCTCTTGTGTACATGGTTGTGTTTGCATTGCTATTTCACAAGTTTACATTATTCTAATGCTTAATGAGGGTTTAAAGTTTAATAATGGTTTGAAAGTTAATGAGGAATTCAATGTTTTAATATAAAACTAATTCACCCTCACTCTCAGTTGTCTTGTGAATCTAAAAATTAGTATCAGAGTTCTAGTTCATTGGAGAAAGCTTAACCACTTGAGGTAGATCTAGATGGCACACAGGAAGGTTGTTAAAGCTTCTATGTTCGATGGAATGAATTATGCTTATTGGAAAGCTATGTTGGAATCTTTTTTGGTCTCTCTAGGATTTGGTATCTAGAAATCAGTTGGAAAAGGATATATTATGCCTGCTAATGGTCCAACAAGTGATGATGATATCAAGGAATATGAGAACAATGGAAAAGAAATATGATATATTGAGTGAAATTTTTTATTCAGAACTTGGAAAGGTGATAAGTCTAAAAACTTCAAAAGAGATCTGGACAAAGTTGGAAAGTATTTATGAAGGAGATGATAAAGTCGAACAAGCAAAGATGCAGAATTTCAAATCCAAATTTGAAACCCTGATGATGTTTGAAGATGAAGATATCACGGCTTACATGGACAGAGTGGATGAAGTTGTTAATAATGTCAATGGTCTTGATGGTAAGTTGGAAGAAAGTGAGGTTGTGAAAATGTATTGAGAATTTTTTGCTATTAAGGAAGCTCAAAATTTAGATCAATATTCTAGACATCAAATGTTTGTTGCTTTAATTTCTTATGAATTGAGAGAGTTTGGTCAAGATGCTACAAAGAAAGAAATTGATTTTAAATTCATCAAGGTAGAGAAGGATGATGAATCACATCCATATGATCTTCATGAGGTGGAAGAAAATTTTGTAAGGAGATTGAAAAAGGGAATTAACAAATATAGAGGTAAGTTACCCTTTAAATATTTTAATTTTGGAAAGATAGGTCATTATGCTTCTAAATGTCCAACCAAAGTTGCAAATGACAAACATAAGGATCATAAAGAAAAAAATTTCAAGAAGAGTTATTGCATTGAAAAATACAATGGTGTGTTAGATGATGAAGAATTAGACTATCCTAATGATGAAAGTGATGAATGCTTGTTCATCAAGCTCTAAATTTTGGAACTAATTCTACTAATTTTAAAATATGTATGAAGGAAAGTTATTTGAAAATAGGTCATAACATTAAAGGAACTATGGTGACTTCTTTTCATGCAAGAGAGGGAGGAAATAACTAGATAAATGATAGTGGATGCTCAAATCATATGGCAAGTGTTAAGAGTAATTTTTTAAAACTTCATAAGTATGATGGTGATCTTGTTAAGTTTGGTGATGATACATTTACTAAGATCTATGGAAAAGGTTCAATTAGTTTTGATGGAAAGCATAAAATAAATGATGTTCTTTATTTCAAGGGTCTCCAACATAATCTTCTCGGTGTAGGACAAATGTGTAGCAGAAGATACAATTTGGTGTTTTAGGATGATGGTTGTGAAATTAGAAAAGGAAGATCTGGAACTTTGGTTACTATAGGGACAAGGATGAAAGGTAATGTTTATCTAGTCAAAGGTAGCGGTACTAAGTGCTTTATGTCTCAAATCAATGAAAGTTGGATATGGAATAGAAGAATGGTTCACATCAATTTCGATAGCCTAGTGAAGATCAATTCTACTAATGCTATGAGCGATCTGCCAAAGATTATGAAGCCTATCAATGCAATTTGCAAGGAATGTCAATTTGGGAAGAAAACAAACAAGAGGCTCAAGACTAAGGAATATTATACCATAGGTCCTTTGGAGTTGGTGCATACAAACCTATGTCAGTTTTACTTAAAATGCATGATGGTTTTTCTCGTGCTATGATGGGCTCGATCACACTCCCTTCACAAGTAGGACTAAAGAAATAAAATGTATCATTATATATCATCTCTAATTCAAATCAATTTCATGTGAAGTTAGGCTACAAATGGCTTCGCTCCATGAATGAGGTCCCCAATGTTGTTCATAAGTGCTTAAAGTTTCTAGTTGGCAATGAAATATTCATGGTGAACCATATTAGTGGCTTTAACCCTTTATCTTCTCATGAAAACTTTTTCTTAGATTATTTTTGGCCTAAGCCCATGGAACCTATAAGGCCTCATGAAGACTTCATTTTCTTATCCTATGAAAAGTTCAAAGCAAAATGCATAGCCAAGTTATCCCTTGAAAATTTTCCTCCACCTATGATCGAACCTCCTCCCCTTCAAGAAAACAATATTGAGTTTAAATCCCTTTCAACTAACCAAGACCCATCCATCAAAAATTCTTTGCCTATTTCCTAGAAAAGGCCAACAGAAAACCAAACAAGTCTTAATCTGCCTCCTCAGGAAATTTATAAAGCCAAAGAGAAAGTGGTTGAACAAACTTCCATGTTTTCTTTTGTTCTTCCCTCACAAGAAGAAAAGTAACCTATGGTTGACAAACCCACTCATATACAAACACAACTTGAAAACCATAATAAAAGAAACCGAAATGCTAAAGAGAATAGGTGTAGATGTTGTGTCATTGCTTGAAAGATAAACAAAGAAAACAACATATAAAATCAAAATTCAAACTTGACAGAAGAAATAAATGATGAGCCTCCCTTACCAGAACCAACAGATCCTACATCTCCAACACAAAAAAGGACCAACACCTTCTATGGATATTATCATTCCTCCTCTTGTTGTGGTTAACTTGGATGTTTATGAGCAAGTAAATAATGAGTTGAATTTGTTATTTTCCTCTTCCATGAGCTTAAATTATAACAACCATGATGATCCTCCTAAACCGAGTGATGCACCACATGTTGAACTTGGTGATTCTCCTAGTACAATACTTGATGTTGTCCCTCTCACTAGTGATTTACAGTCCACATATACTACAAAAAGATTGGGAAGTGGATGACCTACTGGATGGTTGACTCACATTTTATTTACTAGTCTTTTTACTTTCCTTTTTGCTTTGTTTTTGATCAATTGAATGTGTGTAATGTTATATGTCGTATTGTTTAATGTTTCCTCTTTATGTGAATTCCTCTATTTGTACCTTCATTCTTCTATATGTTGTAAGCTTCTTTGCCTTTTCATTGGTCTTTACCTTTCATTTTCATTTATATTTTCATTTTTTTCTTGTGTTTTCCTTTTGGTGATTATGCAGCTCGTCGAGACACCCTGTGTCTCTTCCATGTTGACCCAAAAGCTTTTTCATTATCATTTCTTTTCCTTTCATTTTTTTCTTGTGTTTTCCTTTTGGGGATGATGCAAGGTGGCGAGAAATTCATGTTTCTTCCATGTTGACCCAAAAAAAAATTCTTTGTTTTCACCCTCTTTGTGTCAATCTTCCATTTCTATGTGTATTTGAGGAATGATGATAGTTCTAAGCTCTCTAATATCATTGCAGCAAAGACAGATATTGACCCTGAATCCATAGATCCCTTATGTGTTTCTGAGGGGCAACCGTCTTTTCCTTTCCATTTTTTTCTACTTTAAAGTAATTGCTCATAGCATGGTGTTAGCATTTTCTTTAAAGTGGGGGCATACATTGGCATTATTTTGGCATGATTTCATTTGCATTTTTTTTCATGTTCCTTGATGTGATTTTCTTACTTCATGTGATGTGTTTTTCTCTTTGTGGTGACATTGGGAGTAATGTCCTTCAAGAGTTTTATCTTTCTTGGCATATTAGATTCCTCTTAGTGGTGATGTGACACACTACATTCCCTAAGTTGTGAATCTTATATCCTTTGATTGGTGCTCTCTTGGAGACATTAGGAACAATGTCCCCTAAGATTAAGACCTCACATGAATTAAGCAAAATCCTTTGAACATCCCTCTCTCTTGTTGCATTGCATTTGTGTACCTTATTAAAGTCATGGAGGTATGGATTTGATATGGTCCCCTGGGGCTCACCTAGTGAACAACTAGCTTCACTAGCCCTTGTGAGGATGCATTTTCTCTTGTACCTTATTAAAGTAATAGAGGTATGGCTTTGATATGGTCCCCTAGGGATCACCTAGTGAACAACTACCTTCACTAGCCCTTGTGAGTGTGCATCTTCTTTTTTTCCTTATTAAAGTCATGGAGGTATGACTTTGATATGGATCTCTTGGGGTTCACCTAGTGGACACCTAGTTTCACTAGCCCTTGTGAGTGTGCATTTTGTTTACATAGTGTACAATGTATTCCATTTGTAAACCTTTTTCTACAAATAGCCTAGACCTATTCCACAACACATTGGACAGCTAGTTGAAGCTTAATCCATTGCATTTTCCTTTTATCCTTTGTCTATCTTTGATGGTGTATGTTTGCGATCTGGTTGTGGATTCATATATCATATGCATGTGTGTTCCTTTATGCCTATGTTGGTTTTTCATAGGATCTTGATCTTGGGGGATTGGCCACCCTCTTGATTATTATCATCCTATCTTACGAGCATTTGTACATTTGAATCCCTCTTGATTGTGTGGTTGGCTGCTTTAGTGTGATTTTGAAGAAAGTTCATCCTCTCACTAAAGTGGGGGCTAAATGTAGTGTAGGAAAATGCATATCCTTGCATTTTCACACTTTTTTGGGCCCACCTTGCTTTATTTATCCCTATTTGTGTCTAAAATTGGTCCTATTTGGCATCCACAAGCATAATAAATTATATCTTTTTATGGATAATCTCGACAAACATCAAAGAGTAAATGATAATTTAATGATTATGGCTATGTGTCCCTAATTTTTTGGTCAAGACTAAGATACCACCTAGGGCGTCTTTTTCCCCCAAAGGCCTTGGGACCTTGATTTCAAAGGAACCTTAATTGGGCCCCTTTTTGGAGTCTGAACCTTGAGTTTCATGCCTCAAGACTAAGATGCCACCTAGGGCATCTTTGTCCCTCTTAAGATATTTTTGGGATTTAATTTAAAATCTTGGTGATATTTAGCCTCCTTTAATTAATGAATTCATATGTCAACTTGTTGTGGTGTAATTTAAGGATATTAAGCATACGTAAGTATAAATACAAGGTTCTTTCACTTATTTCTCATCCTAACACACCTAGAAATCTAACAAGCATCTAAGCATTCAAGAGAAATTCATTGAGCATTTGGAGCCATCATCAAGATTCAAGCATCATATCAAATATCTTCTTGCATCATGTGTTTTTTTGAGCTAACATTTGTGATGTAGGGTTTTGATTCAAGTAAGTAATTCAAGTCAAGATCTATCAAGCATTCCTTTGATTCAAGATCTACATTCAAGCTAGCCACCTCACACAAGTTTTTAGATTTCATGAAAAGGTTTTGGTGAGTTGTAACATTGCATGTTGTTCATTCATCATTTCTCTTCATTATTCTATTTCATTTCAAGGTTTAATTAACAACAAGGAGTTTGACCAAGGAAAACCCTCATTTAATAACAATCAACAATATTTTCCTTTCTTTTATTTTTTTGATTGCATATTTAGGTTGAAGAATTGAAGATCATTTGGAGTGCAAAGTTGCAAAGTTGCATTACAAATTTTTCATCTTCACGAAAACTCGCCTAGAGGCTAGATCTGGAAGTTTTAGGACCTAAGATCTAAGAAGAAGGAAGAGCAAACATTGAGCCTCAGGATCACATTTAGATATTTCAGAAATTCAAATTGGGACTAAGATGGTAGTGAGGACATCTTAGTCCTCTTGGTAGAATTTTGCAGAGATTCTTTCGAATCATGCTCCAATATCCAAAGATTTTGCATTTCCCCTAAAAAACAATAGTAAGGGAATCTTAGTCCTACCTAGCATATTTTGATAGCTTTTTTGCATTTCCAAAATCCTCATCACATTTCTAGACTTCACAAGTACACACATCATAACTTTATGTTGTTTAATTTCATCATTTGCAGTCCTCATTTAGCTTGCATTACTAGGTTTTGTGAGTTGAATGTTAAGTTGTCTTTTACAAGATTTTCCTTGTGGTGAACCCCTCAAAGCCTAAAGAACCCCCTCATAGGTCTTCCTTGTTGTCAATTGACTCACCTTTGGGGTTGATAGACAATCCAATTTGGGAACCTAGGAAATTCTCGAATGACCTAAGGAAAATAGTGGCATTTCTATCACTAACATTTGTGATGTAGATTCAAGAAAGCAATTCAATTGAAGATCTATCAAGCATTCCTTTGATTCAAGATCTACATTCAATCTAGCCACCTCACACAAGCTTGCAATTTTCATGACAAGGGTTTGGTGAGTTGTAACATTACATTTTGTTCATTCATCATTTCCCTTCATTATTCTATTTCATTTCAAGTTTTAATTACCAACAAGGGGTTTGACCAAGGAAAACCCCCATTTACTAACAATGAACAAGTTTTTCCTCTCTTGCATGTTTGTGATTACAGATTTAGGTTGAAGATGTGAAGATCATTTGGAGTGAAAATTTTCAAAGTTGCATTTTAAAGTTGTCATCTTCACAGAAACTCACCTACAGGCCAGATCTAGAAGTTTCAAGACCTAATATTTGAGAAGAAAGAAGTGAAGACATTGAGCCTCAAGATCACATTTAGAGATTTCAGAAATTCAAATCAGGAATAAGACGGTAATAAGTGCATCTTAGTCCCCCTGGTGGAATTTTGTAGAGATTCTTTTGAATCCTGTTCTAACATCTAAAGTTTCTGCATTTCCCGCGAAAAAGAATAGAGGGACTAAGACAATAGTAAGGGCTTCTTAGTCCTCCCTAGCATATTTTGATAACATTTTTTCATTTCCAGAATCCTCATCACATTTCCATACTTCCCAGGTACACACATCATAACTTTTGTTGTTTAATTTCATCATTTGCACTCCTCATTTAGCTTGCATTACTAGGTTTTATGAGTTGAATGTTAAGTTGTATTTTCTAAGCTTTTTCTTGGTGGTGAACCCATCAAATCCTAAAGAACCCCCTCCTAGGTCTTCCTTGTTGTGAATTGACTCACCTTTGGGGTTGATAGTCAATCCAATTTGGGACCCTAGGACATTCTTGAATGACCTAAGGAAAATAGTGGCATTCCACCACCTATTTTCTTTTTTGTTCATATCCAAAAGATGAAAATAATTTATCATGCACTTAAATTATCTATCTTAGCTCATTATTAGTTGTTAATCAAGGTTTGTCTATTTATGTAGGTGAACTTAAGTTTCATAGTTTTCAAGTACATTTGTATTACATTCTAGATACCTCAATATAACCTCAATTTTTATCATATATTATACAGTATTGCACACACAACTACCAAAAATAATAAACATAAAAAAATATGTTACCCTTCTATGGAGAAAAAATTGAAACTAAATTTAGATGATACTAGAGAACTTGTAGATGCAACTAAGTATAAATAACATGTTAAAAGTTTAATCTATGAAATAAAAACAAGATTTTTTTCCTTTTTGTATGAATCCTCACTAGATTCATGCAATAACCTAGATAAAATCAATGGGTGGTACTAAAAATATTTCTTCAATATCTCAAGAGAATTCATGACTATGGAAAAAATGCCCCAAGGAACAAGATTTCCAATACAAAAATTAGGATTTTGTAGGCATCTTGGAACAAGTGGAATCTACTTTAGGTTTCCTAATGCACTTCAGATTGATATTCATCTCTTGGAAAGTAAAGGTGTATTCAAATTATCATCTCTCTTATCAATGAAAGAAGAATATCTAGTGGTTTTAATAGTAACAATGGAAATTTCATGGCTCCAAAATATTCATGAAGATTTGTAGGACAAACACAAATTTCCTAACATCTCTCATGGTTAGAAAAAAACTTTCAATTAAAATAACAAGAAATATTTTCTTTCATAATCAAACCAAACACATGAATGCAAAAATCTATTTGAAATGACACCATGAACAAAACTACAATGTATAGCTAAAATATTTCCCAATTACAAAACCTTTTGACAACCTAACCAAAGCGCTTGGGAAAGAAAAATTGAAAGTGTTTAAAGCCATGCTTGGTCTCATAATTACTCTTATGGACCACGAGAGAGAAGAAACACTATTATACACAATCGTAGGTATAGGACACAAATATATTAATAATACTTTATAGTATTATTAGTTAGATACAATAGAATTTGAATAGCTATTTCATTTTGATAAATATATACTTTGTAGAGTTCATTTGGTTACATTGATTATTGAATAGAACTAGGTTTCACTCTTTAATTTTTATTTTTTTTCAAATTCCATTTTCTAATCCAATGGTTTAAATTTTACAAATAATCATTGTAAAGATAATCATCACAAAAATATTACATAACAAGTAGTGTCAACCATCAAATTTAAACTCTAATTACAATTATATATTTATAAAAATACCAATAATAAATGTAAAATAAAGAGCAAAAGAAAAGGGTACACACTTTTATCTGTTATAGATGTCTAAGGGCCAAGTATTGAGAAATTAAAAATGTAAAGAAACTATAAAACGAATATAAAACTATTTATTAATGCTTCATCTTTCTTACAAATCAACGTACTTACTAGTTAGTGACTATTCCTAATGATAGCTAATCATTATCTCTACTTTTATTGTCATAGTAACTATCCCTCCTTTCTAAATCACTACAAAACAAAGAAAAAATTGTGTCTAGTTAAAATCGGTACAATTCATTTCTTGAAATAAGATATTCATAAGAAAAAATTGAAATCTACATAGAACTATGATTTTTTCAAATATATACGAAAATTGAAAAATCCTTAGATTCTAAGAATGTAATGATAAAACGAATCATATTTTTACTGTTAAACTATACCCGTCACTATTTCAAAAAAAAATATATATATATATATATATATATATATATATATATAATGCAAGTTCCTATCATCAAATTTCCCTATTATAGAAGATGGCTCGTCTCATAAAATATAAAGAATCATCTCTAGCTTGCAAGGTGAAATTTATCAACGAACATATGTAATATGGGGGCCACTAAGTAGTTGAGAGGAGACCAATTCCTTAACAATTCAACAACATTTTTGCTTTGAGGAAATCAGCAATAAGGGAGAGAGTATCGTATAAACACAGAGATAGACTATTTTTTTTTTTTTTTAAATCTTGAGAGATGTAATTTCATAGCTTTGCTTTTTCTTTACCAAAGTGGTATCGTTGTTTCAGATTCCTCACTTAGTTAAGTATGGCAATGGCATTGATAACGACCGCTAACTGCCTCCATGAGAGTGGCATTTTCATGTCGTCAAACACATAAATTTGGCTATTTTTTCTGCAATTACTCAGAGAGTAAATGAGCATGATAATAAAAGCCAGGGCACTTTTCTCCAAAACAAGGAGATTATGCCAAGAATATTACTATTCCTTTAAAGCTGTTGTTTCGAGGTTAAAATGCCAGATTTAACCATAGTCGATAAGTGGCATTGGAATTTATTGAGGACAACTGTGACCCACCCAGTCTTTTGAAGAGGAATCTATCATATAACCTTTACCATCATCAATGGCCCTCTGAATCATCATGTCAGAATGGGCCCCCTTTAACTATAACTGCCATTGCCGTGCTACGGAGAAAGCATATACCGTATAGCGGATCTATATGTGTCTTTGCCCCTCCCTTAATATGCTACCCTCATTCTCAATATACATGATAAGGAGGTCTGCAAATCCTGCAGTTCACCAAGCTTGAGAACAATTGCTTAGCAATTAGACTTGTGATTTGCCTATAAAACTTGATAAGAATTTGATGGGTTTTAGTAGAGTTTTCAAGCTTTGAATTGGTGTATGAAAGCTGATAGTATTATTTCAAGTTAGTGTTCCCGATTTCATAATGGATGCTAGGATTTTGGATGAGTGTAAGATCCGTATAGACAAGCAAGAAAATGGTGGGGAGAATTCTTCCAAAATTGAGAGTGCATGTAAGAAGAAAGTAAGTAAAATGATGACCATTCTGAAGAATCTGGCAAGAGAAGTGTGGATGTTGGGCAAAGATGATTCAAGGAGAGTCATACATGCAGTCAAAGTTGGACTGGCTGTATTAGTTGTGTCATTGTTCTATCTGATGGAGCCTCTGTTCAATGGCGTCGGTGATAATGCCATCTGGGCTATCATAACTGTTGTTGTGGTTTCTGAATTTACAGCAGGTAATTTCTCAGTAAATACTTATTTTTCTTATAAGTTTATAGATACAGTTATACTATATACATCGTTGTTTCTAGAAAGTTAGTTACATCAAAATCTCCTTCCACTAAGCTGCCACAGCTTTGATAGTTTATGATGAATCTGATTTTGTCCTTATTTTATAACTTTGTGAATACCAATTTGTGGGAATCAAGCCTGAACAGCTATGTTGTCCAGGTGCTACTCTATATAAGGGGCTGAACAGAGGAATAGGCACAGTGGTAGCAGGTTCTCTTGCTATATTGGTCAGTCATATTGCAGAGGAGGCTGGCGGGGTTGGAGAGCCTGTCATCATTGCTTCTTCCTGTTTCATTATTGGTAGGTTAATTCGGGAACATTCCTACATCAGTTTTTTCCCTTAATGATAAGAATTGTGATCACTTTTGATTCAACACTCACCTGGTATTGACTTTCATCAGGAACAACTGCAACTTTCTTTCGTTTCTTCCCCAAGATAAAAAGAAAATATGACTACGGCTTGCTCATTTTCATCCTGAATTTCAACATGATAACAGTTTCTGGATACAGAGTTGACAACATATTAGTCATGACTTTCCAACGCCTGTACACAATGGCAATTGGATTCACGACGGCACTCCTTATTAATCTGTGTATCTGTCCCAACTGGGCTGGAGAAGATTTCCACCACTCCATTGTTAAGGGAATTCATGGTTTAGCAGATTCTCTTGAAGGTAAAATTAATACCTTAATTTGATACCATATCTGCTATCTATTTTCACAGCGTTTGTAGCATTTCAGGGAAGTGATAAATTGTTGCAGGATGCATGATGGAGTACATTAAAGGCTCCGAGAACTGTAAGATGAATGAGGGAGAATCGGTAAAATGTATAGAAGACACAATCTGCAAGGGATGTAACGATGTCTTAGATTCTAAAGCCAGTGAAGAATCCTTGGTATACATCAAGATGTGTGATATTTGGAAAAGAAAATAATTTAGTTTATGATTTTTTTTATTGCAGTCCAATATGTATAGCTTGAACACAGACTAAAACCCATCTTGAAAAACATTATATTGAAAAGCTTCTAGAATTATTTTTATATACAAATTTGAATTATACTTTGTTATTTCTAATTTGTATATTTTAAATTATACTTTGTGATTTAAAATTTGTATGTTTTGGGTTAAAGTCTCTAATTTATTTAGATAATATTTTATGTTTTATAAATTTATTTTTAATAAAATATTGAATATTATTTAAAAAGTTTCAGTGATTTTAGAAGTAATAGAAAAAAATGTGTAGAGATTTTTTAATTTGTCTTTTAAATTTAATAGAATGAATTTTTTGTATATTGTTTTGATTATAGTAAATATATTTTATAGGAGCTATGCATGCATCAGTAAGGCTAAGCTCATACAAAGAAATAAGAAAGTCATCTTAGAACACCCGAAAACAAAAGGAAATACCAAAAAACAAGACAATTTTTTTTATATTGTTATTGTTAATAATTCAATTTTTATAATCATCATTAAATTGTATTTAAACATTAGATTGAAATATTATGTATATTTGTAATTAAATGGTAGTAAAGTATTGTATTGAAAGATCTAGTTTTTAGATTTAATTATGTATTTATTTTAGCATTAATATTTTAGATTATAGTGTAAAATGTATCTTTAACAGTTCTTCTTCGTCATGATAAATAATTATGAAGTGTGAATTACAATATTGTTACTGAAATAAATATATCCTTAATCTAAAACTTTGTCTTTTAGTTTTATAGATTGTAGAAATATCATATCTCTTTTATGTCATATTATTTGTTAAATATAATTTGTCTATGAACTAAAAATAATATAAAGAGTACACACTTTATAGTTTGTACCAACAGTTAAGCTAAATAATACCTCAAATGAAATTATGGATATATTAATTTATTTGAAATTTTCATAGGCAAATTTTGCATGTTGGGAGCCGGGTCATGGCAAGTTCGGATTCAAGTATCCATGGAAGCAATATGTGAAAGTAGGAGGCCTGCTACGTCACATGGATTACTGTGTTGTTGCTTTGCATGGCTGCCTTCGTTCAGAACATCAGGTGAGACATGAAATCTTAGCTACATTACTTAAGTTTTTAGAGAATTCAGGGGACTCTCCTGACTAAAATTTGTCACCATGCAGACATCCCACTTTAGCCAATTTGAACTGACCAAGCCATGCTCTTATAAAGTGGGTATGGAGGCAGCCAAAGTTCTGCATGAATTGGCAGAGAGCATAAAATGCATGAAGAAATGTCCTTCCCCACATTCCATGATGGAGAGTTTGAAGGTTGCAGTTGAGGACCTCCATTCGTTAGTCTGCATTGAGCACAGAATATGGCATATTATCAATCCAGTTGAAAAGCTCACAAGTCCTGTGAAAATCACTAACCTAAGTGGAAAACCAAGAAAGCATCATGAGAAGCCACAGCATATCAGCATATCTAATGAAGGAGAGAAGAGTGATGTTGAGATGCAGTGTGAAAGCAAATGCAACGTGGCAAAGGGTGTTGAAGCATGGGCCACCTTTCCTTTACTTGTGATTGAGATGGTAGGCAGAGTAGAGGATCTTTATATAGAGGGTATACATGAGCTTGGGAAGCTCGCTGCGTTTGAACTTTAGTTCTTTATCAGACAGAGACAGATAAGAGGAGGGAGTTAGTAAAGGTTGTAATACAAGGTATTTGTTCAGAGTTGTATGTCTTAGAGTCTGGTCCAGCTAAATATAATTGTAATTAAAAATGAATTATGTGATTAAATAAGAACAATGTTTCCAATCGGATAGAAAATAATGTAAATGATAAGTTTTTAACTTACTGTTAAAAGTAATTTTTTTTTTAAGATTCTACATATTTATTCGATCATCTATAGACTCTTAGACATATGACGTATATATCGCATGGAGTGCTTATCAATACAATGTACATGCGAATGTTATTCCAATGCTAATTCCAGGTTAGTGCCACTTAAGGTGAATGCACCCCTTTTTTCTTAAATAATTCTTTATTTCCTATTAAACATCTTTAATCAAGTATTCTTTTTTAAAAAGTGATTAGTATTAAAGGGTCTTTAATTTATTGGTGAAGTTGAAAATTGTGAAATGTGTCTTTAGGGATTGAGTCTTGCTTAGTGTAAGACCCTTAACACGATAAGAGATGAGACTAGGATCACGTCTTGGAAATGTTTGACAAAATGCTATTAGCTAAGATTTCTACTCTCAAATCAAATTACAAAATTGACCACTTGATAAATAAAATTATTGTTCCTTCTAAATGAAAAATTATTTGTTTAGAAAAATAATGTGAACACTGACATCTTCCACCTCTTCTCTTGAGTTGTGTACCAAAAATATGGATATTATTGTGGAAAAGCATGCTAAAGATAATAGGAAATTATTATTCTAAAGATGTAGAGATCAACTTACACATGAATAGAGAGCCTTGATGTGATTTTTTAATTTATGATTAGACTTTGGTATTGTAAGTATTTGTTTTTACATGTCCTTTGTTTGTGTTAAATTTTTGAGTTTAATGATAATTAACACTATCTAAAGTATTGTTATAATATAAAAAACAACCAATTAAGATTCTTGGACATTCCCTTAGTCTTGCTTGCTCTGTCTTCCTATATGTTCAATTCTCATTTGCGTAGTTTTCCTTTCATAGTTTATTTTCCTTCAAAATCCCTAGTTTCATATACTTTGTTAGAATCATCAATTCTTACCATGTGGTGGTTGACCATGCTGATTTGCATAGTCAATGTGGTTGTCATATAACACACTCACAAATGTGGAATTTCCATGATAATTACATAATTCCCACAATGGTCAAACAATCATCTTGACAATTTCACATTTGCCTATCTATTGCAACTAGTAGTTTTAGCCAAGAAAATAAAATCATGAAGTCTGAGTGTTTCAAGCACCTATCTCTTTGTTTTTCATGTCCTTCACCATTCTCTTCATATCAAGCATGTTTATAACCCTCTATTATTATTTTAAAAACTTTCTGAAAATCAAGTTTTAAAGAGTGTTCAAATTCATATGCACACACTCACTCACATGGACCATAAATATCCTAGAATAAAGCCCTATACATTATGTTGATCAATTATGTAGAAAGTACATTAAACCTTTCTTTGCAATGTCATTCAATGGATACTCTTTTTACTATCTCTTCAAACTCATTTTAATAATTGATTATATTTTGTATGTATTGTATTCTCCTACTCATTGAGTTTTCCTAATACATGTTTATTTTGTTTGTATTTATTTCTTGCTTTTCCTTCACCTTTATATATATCAATTACACCCTCTAACAGGTTCTTATGTTCATGATGACATAATAACAAGATTTTTTATGATAAAAAAAAAGTATGACATTCTCTTAAGGAGATAATTCAATATTATATTCAATTACACTTCCTCAAGTTACTCTTGGCCAATGATCTCTAGTATTGAAGGTTAGGATTTAGTTTGATTTTTTTTGCTAGCTAGTTTAATTTTTGATAAAGAGAAAAATAGGTTTTCAATGGAGCAGAAACCATCAGGTTTTGAAGGGACCTGAAACCCAAACAAGGAGGGTCAAGCTGCCTAAAGAGAAGTCAATAAAACCCCGCAGTAAAACAAAGAAAAACCAACAGCCAAAACTAGTTGCCCAACACAAAACCAAGATATTACATGAATCTTGAACCCATTGGTTTTGATAGGACCAACAACCCAATACAACTAGGTTTTAGCAGGGACCAAAAACCAAAGAGAGAAGCCTGCAACAACCAAGCCATAGCAAGCAAGTCACTCAAGAAGATTAGTCTCACCAAACCACTGGCAGAAACAACTAAGTCATAGGTCTACAGAAGCAGAACCCCAAAAGTAGACAAAACCTTGCCCAACAACATACCCTCTCCACCTCTATAGGAGAGGTCTTCACGAGAACTCGAGGCTCCAAGCATGTTCCATAAAAACCAATTGCTCTCTCCACCTCTATAGGAGACAAAACCCAGCATGCCCAACCCACCGTAGCCACAACACCCCTACAAACCACCATTCCATCTCAGTAGAAATGGGAACCCCCTCAATGGGAAAAGTAGGAAGAGACCTTCAACCACAGAATACATCGCAACCCAAGAGGGAGAGGACTCCACCTCCAAAGGAGAGGACTTCACCTCAAAAGAAGACCTACTATTTAGGGAGAAGGAAGGGACCGCAGTGAGAAGGGGGGCCAAAGCAAGCAACAGCATTTGGGTCTTCAAAATTATTTTAGAAAACCACCTAGCCCTCAAAACCTTCAATACTAAACAAAACTAATGCAACACTAAATCCATACCCACCGAAGGATCTAACTAAAACACTAGCCCCCAACCACCATCATAGAAAAGCAAGGAACACGGGGGAAAAACCATGAACAAGGGATTAAGAAAGACACCTGCACTCATAATTAGAAACTCCTGATAACACTAGCGCAGGCCCACACAAAACCCAGCAGAGCACAAGGCATAACCACTCCACCAAATGGGCCAATAGCTCAAAACAGTCTCCAAACCAAGATAAAAGGTAATGAGATCCACCTACCATTTGGAAACCACAACTGTATTGACAAAACCCCAAAATGAGAGCCACCCAACAAAGAATGCGTAGAAGCAACGAGCACCCTAGAAGAAGGGGCCAACAAATAAATCCCCCAAGCCATCCTACTACATCGAGCAGAACCAGAAATAAGCCCCTTCTTCAACCTAGAAACTCCAAGGAAGCCCATGCAAACCCACACTCCCTGCCAAGAAGAAACCACAACCAAGCCACCAAGCTGCCAAACAGTGAATGCACGGGTGCAACAAACACCCAAGAAGAATTGAGAAGAAGAAAGAGCCAACACATAAAGCCCCCAAGCCATCCTACTACATTGAGAAAAACCATAAATAAGCCCCTCCTTCAACCCAAAAACTTAGAAGAAGCCCAAGCAACCCCACACTCCCTGTAGGGAGCAAGAAAGCGGAGGGGGAAACCCACTAGCACCATAATACACAAAGGGAAATAGACTTGTCTGCCAACAACCAACGAGAGCCACCGCAGCTCCAACAATAGCATAACCCTAACCCAGGGCAACAACAGAGTCCCCACCCCTAGCTCCAAGAAAGTCCACCAGTCTGATGGAAACCAATAGAAGGCTGACATAAATAACAACAGGGAGGGCATCCTCAAAAAACACCATCACTCCCCAAACCAGGAGAGGCCAAACACAAGTCTAGTAAGCCACACACAGGCCACATAGGCCTAGAGTGGAAGCACCCACCTCACCGAAAGTAAAGGACAATCGGTAAACACCCGAGCATACCCCAGCCAAAAACTACCCACGGAAGAATCTGCACAAAAGAGAAAGGCTTGTCGATGACATCGAACAAGCCTCCAACTCCAACACAGCACTCAGAAAATAGGAAGCCCTTGTCGCTGCTCTTCTTGCTGCGCATCTCAGGAATCACATATGCGGCTAGAGTAGCTCCAGACATACAGTTGAATCCCGAGAACAACATCTTAGACCCATCCTTAGCCCACAGGGACCATGAAAAAAGGAACCACTTAGTACAAAATTCCAAAAGATGGAACAAAAAAGCCACCTCCGCACCACAACATGACCTCCAAACCAAAACACGAAGCCACTAGGATTCGCCTCTCACAAGGACAACAACCAGAGAAAATGATGAATGCCAAACCTCTATCCATCAAAAGCAAAGGACCCACCCACCAGCACCCAGCACCAGGAAATAGAGATGAGATCCCGCACCAAGCAAACACTAGTCGTTGTCATCCTCTGAATCATCTTCACCATCGCCTAAATTGCCTATAGAATTCAAATAAGGAGCCCCGCCCCTTCTCCCACCTAGCATCATCTCTCTTTCCACATGTAGTATGTTATTTCATGTTGAGCATGTGGTTATTTGTTAGGATTAATGAATGAAATAATGAGTTCTCTCATAATGCTAGCTAGTAAATAGTTAATTTATAAATAAATCCATAGATTATTTTACAATTACTGATTAGTTCAATTTGTACCTCAGTTAGCATTTCTTTTATTTATATTTAAAGCAGTTCAAACAATAAAACAATATATTTTTTTGTAACAACAAACCCAATGAGATCCAAAAAATAAGCACATTTTTTTTACACCATTACAATAATGATATCAAGGATTAATTGACTACCACTGTCAACAATACAAGTTTATTTCTAGCAACAAGTTCATTTACCATTCATGCATATAGCTAGTCAATCCATTAATGCCAATGATTTAGAATATAAAAGCCAATGAAGTAATCCTAGTTAACACTACCTAAAACTTACCATAATTGTTTTGCAAAGTCATTTGGACTCCATGTCTTCATCCTTCCTTAGTTTTTCTTAGGGGTGCAATATAATCCCTTAAAGTGGATATAATCCCTATCCACTCCTCCAAGTAGATTATGTGGTTTTGGATAAGTGAAATGACAACTATACGAGCTTGTTGTGTGTAAGGTCAACTTTCTAATGACCATCTACCCAAGTGTTCCAACCATTTGTAACTAAGATACCAACACTATATAAGGTTATACCACATCATTGCTATGAGGTATGTTTAGATTCCTACCTACATTAAACTTCATTAGAAATTCTCTTCATGTAGTCCATCGGATGGCTAAGAAAGCAAGGTGGTCCATCACATGCATGATGTTGGTCTTATGGCATGCATGATACTGGTGGAAACCATCCAAACCTCTAGAGTACTTTGGAAGTCCATTGTAGGCATGTTGTTGGCCACAAGGCCCACGTGCTCCTAAAATAATCTGCCCAAACTTTTAGAGTAACACAAGGTATGCCTTGCTGACATGTCATTAGCCACAAGGCCCACATGCTCTTGGCATAATCTACCCCACTATCCAAGTGGTATGGCTAATATTCTTTCAGTGTACTATGCTCCTTGACTCCTTTCAATCTCAAGCATGGACAAGCTTATCTCTGAGTAGATCATAATATTTTTCCACCAATGATCACCTCAGATGGATAGGAATAGCCTACATATTAGAGGATTACCACCTCTACCTATACCCTTGTAGGGTCCTATTCCATATGTTTTCATAAAAGTTAGCACCTACACCCAACTTAGCACTATAATTGGAAGAGAGGTCCCTAATTTGAAACAAGTAGGTTCTAAACTCAACTACCTCAAAGATCACTACCCATTCTAGTGTTGTGATACCGATAGGGTTTCAAAATCATTTCATTCTTAGATTGTATGGTTGTTACTCAACCAAAGGGAGGTAACTATTCCCACCTATTAAAATTCGATAAGGTAATCAACATGCTACCCATTTAGTGATGGTTTTCTACTACCATTTTCCCTAGCTCGAAAGGTATTGCAACTATTTTTAGTTTAATTATAGTCATGAATGGACTCTGAAAAGTGTATATAGATGAAGAATTACTTGCTCCTAAACTCATTTTC
The DNA here is from genome assembly GCA_007258455.2 of Sequoia sempervirens. NCBI lineage: Eukaryota > Viridiplantae > Streptophyta > Pinopsida > Cupressales > Cupressaceae > Sequoia > Sequoia sempervirens. The sequence continues at coordinate 45,598 of VDFB02319149.1, forward strand.
GTTCGATGTGGGATTAAATAAACCTTTTCCCCATTCGTACCCTACAATCCCCACTAATTTCCAACCCAAAAGGTAGAAGCATAAATTTATTTATTTGCAAGGAATATTTTTATATATTGCACATTTCTCATTTTAAGATAATATTTATCTATTTTCACTAGTATTGACTATTTGAACAATGAACGCCTCATTACCTAAGATGTGATCTAGTTATATGAACCTTATCTCACCATTCCTTAGTTTCATTATGTTAGTTTTGTCCTTATTACAAGTTATACTGAGCTGAATTGGTTTAAAATATAAAGTTATTAGAACCAGTTCCAATAAATAACTTCACTTATTCGAGTGGATCATCATCTCATGGAAGAATAAGGATGTTTGCAAGGGAAAATTGTTGTTATATTATTTTCTTTGTAGAATCATTTTTAGTACCACTTATAAATAGAGTAGGATAAATTTTAGAACTACCAACCAACCACTATAATAAAAAAAATGGAATTGTGATACTTAATAACACCACCTAATTTGTATCCCAAGTTTCTAGGGCCTTTCCACCACCCATTTTGATATACCCAGCTACAATGTCATTTTTAGAGGCATTTTTTCAAACAGCTCACTTGTCTTTTATATGCTTCTTAGTTGTGATTAAAATTACCTACATTGCAAGGAGAGAGAGAGAGAGAAGGAAATTGTTATGTTATTATTTGAATTTTCAAGGATTAATTCTAGGTAGACAACCAAGATCTATACTTCTAAATCAATTATTTAAACTAGGCATAGACATTGCTAGATATATCCATGAATAAGGTAAAATATTATCATCAAAGTTGAGTGAGAGCAGCATCCAAGTCAAAATTTAAGTATAATGTAAAAGGATATAATAAATTTTTGGCCTAATGTATTATAGGATCTAGGCTACTACAAGTTGTATATATTTTAGTATCTTTGGGTAAACCCACAAAAGTGGTTTACAATTTCAGTGAGGAAGGAAAAGTGGCAAAAAATGACCCCATACAAAAAAAATTGGTTTTTGGGGTTCGAATGAACCCTTTGGTTCGAGTGAACCAAAAAAGGGTTCAAATGAACCTTGGTTCATGCAAACCACTTAAATGCAAGGTGGACCCCCTCCTGCCAAAAAAAAATCAAAACCCCTTTTTGAAAGGGGGTTCGAATGAACCTTGGTTCACTTGAACCCCCCTTGGTTCGAGTAAACCACCCTTTTCCCACCTCCCTACTCTTTGGCACAAAAAAAACCAACTTTTTTTCCCTTCGAACCTTGGGTTGAGGATGAAAATGGAGGAGACTTCACTAACCCAACTGGAATCAAATAGTCCTCGGAACAAGCTATCCAATGACTATAATTTTAATATGTTTTGGTTTTATTATCTATTTGTTTTTTTAGTTTTAGTAAACATAGGTTTTTCACCGAAAACGAAGCTCTCTGTTCTGCATGTTGAAAAATAGAAGATTATCAAAAAAAAATGAAAAATATGAGTGTACCAGATATTGAAGTCCTTGATCCAACAAAAAAAATTGAATTTAGATGTACATATAATAAAAATTGTGTGTTATACGGTCCGCTTATGTCTAAATTGTAATTGGTTTGACTTTGAAACTTGATTAAGGAAAAATATTCAATAAAACACTATCTAACCAAATGGAAGCACTAGATATTATAGTTATAATTCTAAATTTGAAAGAATTAGAATTTTATTCTTCATGGCAAAAAATTTATGCATTATACGGTGAACGTCACTCCTTAAAAATGTTGTTTTCTAAAAAAAACTAGTTTTCAAGGGAGATGGAAAAAGAGGTGCAATCTGATTCCAAAAAAATTGAAAAATAATATATTTAGAATCTACAGACAAAATTTCATGAAACTCTAGTTTGTATCATCTTCAAATTCCTCACGGTTTAGCCGCTATAGGTGCCCAAATGTGAAGATTTAGTTAGAAAAAATTATTTCAGTGTCCAGTTTGGCCAAAAATTGTAAACCACTATTGTGGGATCACCCCTCTCCAGTATCCTAAATTGGTCCTAGCTTGTACCAAAGTATACAAATAGAAATAGAAAAAGGTTATTTTCCTTATAGTCCAAACTATGTTAGACATTATTTTTTATGTAATAAAGAGAGTATTTGGCCTATCCACTTATGCCCAACATGGCAAATTTTTATATGAGTGTCAGATAATATGAGGAAAAAACACAAGCCTTTTCAACTTTATCAATGATAGTCTGCTACTACAACTTGAATCGATTCAATAGTGAAAATGGTGAGGAAATTTTATAGGAAGAGTTTTGGGATGATGGAAAAGATGTCTTTACCCTACTAAGAAAAATATTTATTCTGCCCAATGCCAAAGATTTCTATCCCTAGATATAATACTCCATCCTCTTCATTGTAGATTATAAGAAGATTGATTAGGTCACCCTAGTTAGTCACACTTTCTATGAATGGTTATCAAATGTATTGGAATCTTCCATATTCCACATAACATCTTATTTTGTTGAAAAGGTGAAAAATAGTGTGCCTCTCTTTCACCTTTAGGGTTTTGGACCTAAAAGGACAGAGAAAATTCTTCACACTCTTCACTCAAGAACAAACCCTTGCGATTTCAATGCAAAGCAGATTGAAATCTTGCAAAGGGACTGTCCTAAAAGATGAATGATATCTAATGAGGGGTTCACCACCAAGTTTAGACTTGGAAAAGACAATGCAATGCAAGTTGTAAGATAAAACCCTAATTGAATGCAAATTAACTCTAAATGACCTAAAAAAACAAGTAAAATGCAATGGAAAGCTATAAAGCTCAATGTGTGCACCTGGGAGACTAAAGAAGGAAGAATGGAGGTAGGGAATTCTAGAAAATTTGTTGTTAATGCTAATTGGGACTCATTCACTAGGTTGGGCGAATCAGTCCAGTTTCTAGACAAATGTTCAGATACAGGTTTTAGCCAAAAGGTATCTAGATCTGTAAAAATATATGTCAGGCCTATATAGTGGGACTCATTTTCCAATAGTGGTGAATAAATCCACTAATACTTTTTCAAAATTTCTGAACTAGATTATGTTCCTCCTTGGTCTTCTCTATTCTTTTTTACTAGTTTCTGGATCAGAAACTGCAAATTGCCACCTGTAGACCTTCTCCAAGCTTCTCCAAGGCTTGATGACAACTTTTCTCCAACTTTGCTTCTTGATAAATCTACAACCTAGCTTTGGGTGAAGCAATAATAGTGGTTTACAATTTGATGGAGGAAGGAAAATTGAGAAAAAATGACCCCATGGCAAAAAAATTGGTTTTAGGGGTTCGCATGAACCTACATGTTCAACTGAACCATAAAGGGGTTCGACCGAACTAGGGTTCGAGCGAACCCATTAACTATTGGGCCCACATTTCCTGCCAAAAAATAAAGGAAAAGCATATTAGTGGGGGTTCGAATGAACCCTGGTTCGCTAGAACCGGGGTTAGAACCCCCTGGTTCTAGCGAACCCCCTTTTTCCCTAATTTTTTAATTTGTTCACACAAAAAACCTAAAATTTTATGCTTTCAAGCTCCGATTGGGGATGAAAATGGGGGAATATTTAGAAACCAAACTTGGAATCGAGTAGCCTTCATAACGAGCTATCCAATGAATATAATTTTAGTATGTTTTGGTTTTATTATCTATCTATTTTTTAAGTTTTATTAAATATAGGTTTTTCATCAAAAACAAAAATCTTTGTTCTGCACAAGTGGAAAAATAGAAGATTATAAAAAAAAAAAATTAAAAATATGAGTGCACCAGATATTGAAGTCATTGATCCAACAAAAAAAAAAGAATTTCATACATACAGTAAAAGTTATGCGTTATACGGTCGCGCTATGTCTGAATTGTCATTTGATTGACTTCAAAACTTGATTAAAGAAAAAATATTCAATAAAAACTATCTAACCAAGTGGAAGCACTAGATATCAGAGTTAGAAATCTAAATTTGAAAGAATTGGAATTTTATCCTTCATGGAAAAAAAATTATGCGTTATACTGTGCGTCACTTTTTAAAAATGCTATTTTTTGAAAAAAATCAATTTTTGTGGGAGATGGAAAAAGAAGTGCAATCTGATTCCAAAAAAATTGAAAAAAATATTTTTAGAATCTACAGACAAAATGTGACAAGACTCTACTTTACATCATCTTCAAATTCCTTACGGTTTAATTGCTATACGTGCCCGAATGTGGAGATTGTGTTAAAAAAATATATATCAGTGTCTAGTTAGGCCAAAAAGTATAAACCACTATTGTGGGATCACCCCTTTGCAAATCACACAAAGAAGAGGTAAAAATATTGTGTGGGTTAGTGAATAGGGGTTTTCCTTGGTCAAACCCCTTGTTGGTAATTAAACCTTTAAATGAAAGAAAATATGAAAGGAGAATGATGAATGAACAAAAGAAAATGTTGCAACTCACAAAACCCTAGCAATAAGGTGTTGCAAATATGCTTGAAATGGCTGCAATGGATGTGGTTCTTGAATCTTGATTGAATGATGTTGATCTTGCTTGAAACACTTGCTTGGATCATGAACTCTACATCATAATTGTTAGCACAATAAAAAAATATGAAGAATGCAATCTTTGACTTGATGATTGGCACTTCAATGATGCTCTAAGATGCTTGATAATCTAATCTTGAAATGCCTTGAATTCCCTTGTGAATGCTTAATGCTCTTGTAAACTCTCTTGAATGCTAGGTGTTGAATATGAGTGAAAGAACCTTGTATTTATACTTAATTATGCAAGAATTCCCGAAATTACAACACTACAAGCCGAAATAATATCTAGGAGAATAAAATATCACCAGAAATTTGAATTAAATTTGAATTTTGGTCACACGGGACTCATTCGCCCAAGGTGGCGAATGAGTCCCACCAAACATAATGTATGGGACCAAAAATGAAAACTACTTAGAAATGTGTGAAACCTACATTGGGGCCAAAAAGACCTAGGTGGGACTCATTCGCCCAAGGTGGTGAATTTGAGGACCATATACTAAAGTTGAGCCACACAAGCCAGGAATACCTGAATTATGATTGGTTATTGATTGGTGTCAAGATTATCCTTGAAAAGATGCAATAAATGAGGCTTGTGGATGCAAAATAGGGCCAATTAAAGCATAAGAAAGCTCAATTATTAATGAAAAACCTATCTAGAAATGTGAAAATGTGTTATAACACTTTAAAACACTCCAAATAAGGAAATATTACTTGGTTGATTATGATTAAATTATGTTTATTATGCGTAGTTAATTGATAAAACCCTAGAAAAGTGTGAAAGTGTGTTACAACACTTCACAACACTTTAGCAGGGCACCATTAAATTCCATTAGTTCACAAGGGCCCAAGACCTAATGTGAATGTGCTATCCACATTGCAACACTAAATGAAGTCAACACTAAGCCAAAATCCACAAGGAGGACCCAAACGAGTGTGAAAATGTCAAGGGATCCATTTTACTACACTATATTTGTATACTATTAGGCTTTCTAGGCCAATGGTGCGGGAGCACCTAGGAAACATGGGTTTTCCTGAAGTCTAGAAGGAAGTTCAAATTTTGTTGTGTTTTCTTGTGGTCATGTGGACCATTTAGCTAGGTTTTGTTGCTTTGAATAAAACTTGATCTATTATGATCAATGGATTGGGAGGTGAAAGTCATGAATGGGTTTTGAAGCTCTAAGTTGTTTTGGTTACCAACCTAGTCAAAGTTTGAAAACACAATTTGTTTTATAACACTCACCATTAGGTCATCTATGAGCTCGACCCAAGCATCTAAATTGTTTTGAAGGCCTATTTAAGGCATGCTTCGACCATATGATAGGGTTGGAGGCATTTTTGTTAGTGTGACATTTTGCAAGCTGAAGAAAACAGCATTTGAGAGATAATTTTCTGTGTTTTTGCATTTAAATTGAGCTCTAATGGAGTAACTCAGCTGTTGTTTTGCTTGTAATATGTGGTGTTGATATTGTGCAGGCTTTGTGTGCTACTTTTCTATCTTTGTAAATCTTTTTCTTCTTTTATTTGTACATAGTTTGTCCACTGTCATCTTCAGGCCTGTAACAGGCAGTTTTGGAAGTATGGAGCCCTAGAGCACTCTCCCACCATACAAATTGTACGGAATTTTGGGATTTGTGTCTAGGATCCCTCTTTGTAAATATGGTAGTTTTTAGGTTTTGTTTGAGTGTAGGAGCTGCTAGCATGATGATGCCCTAGGCGAGCCAGTGTAGGTCCGGTTGGGGCAGACTTGAAGAAAAAGATCCATAACTTGCAGGGGAAACAAGATCTTGGAGTGATTATTTTTGGAGAATTTAGGGGAAGGTCTTGACTAAGCATGGTGATCAAGAAAAGGGTTTATCAATTCATTTAGTAGGAGAAATTTTTGACAATCTATAAACAGCTTTGAGCAGTTTAAAACCCTAGGGTTCTTGACCATTTTTGTATATAGACAGTGTACGGCCTGTACAGGGCTAAAACCCTAAGAATCTTTGAGGCATGGGCATGAGAAACACAAACCCTAAGCAAAGAGTCTTGTTCCTTTGGTAGGTTTAGGTTAAATTTGCATTTTACCCCTGTTCAGAGGCCTAATTACGGGCTCAAGGCTTGTAGCCTTTTCAAACCCTAGGTAGGGATTAATGGAAGCGATGGTTAAAGGGAGTCTTGAGGAAGTACAAGAACCCTAGTTAGAGTCCCTTGAAGATTTTTAAATATGTTACACCCCTGCAAGTTATCAAATTGAAGGTGGAGTGAACTTGGTCTTTAAGGTAGAGTAAGGGTCAAATGGAGAATATGAGGTAGCACCAAGCTTGGCTTGGTATAAGGGAAGCTTATTGATAGAAGACGGGTTGGAAGATGAACCAGGGGCACCTAGTCATGAGGAAGGGCCTATAGGTTAGAATGGTGAAGCAAAGCAGGAAGAAGGTCTTATAAGGAAAGGCCTAGGGTAGGAATTAGTGATTGATTCCTCCAACCGCACTCCCTATCAGCCAACTTTCTAGGTCAAAATCAAGTGCATACACTATAATTTGGAGAAACAAAATTTTATGATCACTAACCCCAACTAAGATTAAATAAAATATGGAACCAAAACATAGTAAATGATGAATTTTTCTATGCAATATTGAGCAAGTCAAGAGTAGCATTTCAAAGTTTACTGCAGCAATTCAAATCCAACATCATGTCAAATTCTATGTGAATTCATGTCTTGTGAAGGCTAACATTGTTGTAGGTCTCCATGTATTCGAGCATTCAAAAAAAATATCAAGCAAGATCCAAGATCCTTGAAGTGATGTGTATGACTTCAGTCCTTCAAGAAAGCCATGATTGAAGGGTGGCAATTTGCAACATTGTGTTTATTCATCATTTCTTCCTTTCGATTATAATTTTTATCATTGAATTTTCCATTGTGGAAGTGGAAACAATAACACGGGGTTCATTTGAGGCAAGCCCCTAAAATGACCCAACATTTCTCCTCTTTATGAATGTGTAGGTTACAATGTTAAAGAGGATTGAAGGAATCTTGAAGAAAAATTATCCATTGTTACATTTTTTGTCATGATGTTATGTCAAACAATAGAAAAACAATTATAACATTCACTGAAAATAGTCTAACAAGTTTACAACCTAGAAATAGAAAGTCACGTTTAGTATTAAAGAGGAGTACAAAATTAGTTTCACAACCCCCTATTGGGTACCCATATGACCGTAGGTGACTGTGTCCCTCTGCACATGCTAGATTTATCTTTCAGTGATAGGTACACATCAATTTTCCTTCCCCAAATCCACCTACAATTTATAGTTTCAGTTTGTGCTTGTCATCACTAGGGTTTGGGACCTAGGGCTACAAACTTTCTATGCTCGACATTCAAGGATTCCCTAGAGATCCCAAACCAATGAAGAAAGGGGAAAGAGATCTGACAATAGGGTATCCTAAGGTATGTTTAGAGATTAATGAGGGGTTCACCATCAAGCTAGGGCTTGGAAAAATGTATGAAATACAAGATCTAATGATTGAACTCAATGATGCATATAAAACTTCACTAAATGGACTATAAATGAAAATAAATTAGAACAAGAAATTGGAAAAGTAAGAGCACCTAGAAACATGAAGATGACTGGAATGAGCTTTGAAATGTTGAAAAACCTAAAATTTTGGCCTACTGGGGCTCATTGGCCAATCTGGGTGAATCAGTCCCAGATCAAGGTTTCTACACAGGAACAAGTTTTGGGAAAAAGGGTATCTAAATCTACAAAAATCTTGAAAAATACTTGTAGTGGGACCCATTCACCACTTCTAGTGAATCAGTCTCATTTTTTCATGAAGTGTCCAAAGAGTAGAATCTTGAACTAAAACATTGTGCAAGCTTCTGAAGATGGATCAAATAAGCACTTTTCCACTGATTTCATGCAAATTAGATGGATATTTTTCCCTAGATCCGAGTTTTTGTGAGTCTTGATAACTTTTCATGACAATTTTGATGACATTTTCAACTTTGTCATTTTGGTACTTTTGAAGGATTTAAATCCACTTTTTTCAATCTATAAACCTACAATCACACATGTAAAGAGGAGAAAAACTTGTTGATTGTTAGGTAATAGGGGTTTTCCTTGGTCAAACCCCTTTTAGGTAATTAAACCAAATGATGAAATAATGAATTATGAACATGAAACATGAAACATAGGACATGAAACATGAGCAATGATACCTCGAATGATGTCTTGTAATACAAATCAGTAATCTACCATGAAATGGCCATGAAGGATGTAGATGTAGATCTTGAGATAAGTGTAGAATAATGCTTGATCTTGGATCTTGAATGCAACATCACAACACTAGCTCAATAACCTTCTTGATGCTTGATAATCTCGACATGATAATGGATCTTTAATTGCTACCAAAAATGATGAAGAATCTTCCCTTGAATGCTCTTGAATGCTCTTGTAAACACTTGAATACATTTGTGAACTCAACTTTGCTATAAGGATGCTCATTCAACTTGCTAGCTGTCTTGTATTTATACTTAATTATGCAAGAATTCTCAAAATTATAACAATACAAGCTGACATCAGATCTAGCAAGATAAAATCCCGCCAAGAATTTGAGTTAATTTTTTATTTTGGGCCACATGGGACTCATTCACCCAAGGTGGCGAATGAATCCCATTAGGCATAATTTATGGGACCAAATTCAAAAATGCTTAGGAAGGTGTGAAACCAAGTTTGGGACCCAAAAAACTAGGTGGGACTCATTTTCTCAAGGTGGCGAACAGGTTCTAGATCACTAAATCTAGGCCATACAACATGAAACATACATGAATTATGACTAGGTATTGACTTGTATCAGGATTGTCCTTAAAAAGATGCATTAAATGGGGCTTGTGGATGAAAAATAAGGCCAATTAAAGCATAAAGGGGTCCAATTATTAATGACAGCCCTAGAAAAGTGTGAAAGTGTGTTACAACACTTTACAACACTTCAAATAAGGCATGCTTAAGGTGCATTTTGATTAAAAAGAGGTTTATTAGGTTGAGTTAATCGATAAAACTTTAGAAAAGTGTGAAAGTGTATTACAAAACTTTACAACACTTTAGTAAGGTACCATTTGAATTCCTTAGTTCACAAGGGCCCAAGACCTAATGTGAGTGTGTTAAACACATTACAACACTAACTCAAAGCATCATTAAGCTCAATTTTACAAGGAGGTCCCAAACAAATGTGAAAATTATGTCACCAATGACATTTTTTGACACTAAATTTAGCCCCCAATTTAGTGAGAGGAAAAACTTTCTTCAAACTCACACTAAAGTAGAAAAACAAGAGGGGTCCAAGTGTACCAATGTGGATGGTCTAGGATAACAAAGATCGAGGAGGCCATCAAGCCCCCAAGATCTAAGATCCTACATCAAACTGACATAAGCACAAAATGACACACACAATGTGAATGATATGCAACATCAAGATACACAAACATGAAATATCAATAACTAAAAGAAAGAAAAACAAAAACAAAAACAAGCAAAAGTAAAAAGAGGTGGAACAAGCTTCGACCATTTGTCAAACACAATGTGGATCAAATCTAGGTTGTTTATCCAAAAATGCATGCTCGCTTTGAGGCAACGAAACTTCAGGCTATCTATTGGGTGAGTAATCCAAGAAGGTGAGACACATACGGTCGATATGCGCTCACACACACACCTAAGTGGCTAAGGGAAAGTCATGCCTCGAGTCGGCTTCCCGTCCAACCATACCAAAGTTATACCTCTTGATAACTTTGATAAGACACCACCTAAAAATGATCTTTGACCTTGATGAGATGATTAAAATTTTGTATGCATGGATATCATGAAAAAACAATGAGCTTCGAGCTTCATGAGGCAAGCAAAACTTCATATGCTTGCAACTCATGAACAAACAAGATGGCTCCACAGGCATGCAAAGTGTGGTATGCAAGGTGGTAATATAATAGTTGTTGTAAATGTGAAATAGTGTAAGGTATGTTCAAAGGGATTTTTCTTAGTTCATACAAGGTCTCTTCTTAGGGAACATTGTTCCTAATGTATCAAAGAGATGAAAATTCAAAGAAATATCATGCTGTCGGAGGAAATCAAGCCCCATGACACCACCAAGAAACATTGCAAGAAGAAAGAAAATTGCACATTGAAACATGAGTTTCAATGTATGCCCCCACTTTAAAGCAATTTCTAACACCATTACTGTGAGCAATTTCTTTAATGTAGAACAAGAAATGAGAGGTTATTTGGAAATCCTTATGCCAAGTCATATGTTTCTAATAAGCTATGTCATGAACAAGTATGTCAAAAGTTATGACCTCTGGAAGTTCATGCGTCAAAATCAAAACCCCTAAAAAAAAAGTCTAGGTGATTGGGATAGATGACCCGATGATGGACATGGACTCTAATGATGTTCTAAGATGCACCTATGTGATTTGGTTAATGAAACGATGACTTTCAGACAATGTTGATGGATGGGAATGATGATTATGGGAAGACAGATGAAGGTCTATTCTTGGTCAAATTCGCCTAAAACTGGGGATACTCAAGAAACAGGCCAACCTGAAAATCAAATTTTCCTAGCCAGAAGTAGGTTCGCCCAAATTGAAAACAAATTCACCTAAACAATTATTAGATTCACCCAAAAGTGTGACAGATTCGCCCAAACTAGTGGAATATTTGCTTAAACAGTGAGCAGATTTGCCCAAATAGGGAGAAAATTCACCCAAAACATAGACAAATTTGCCTAAACTTTGAAAGGTTTTCCCAAAACTATGACAAATTCGCCTAAATAGCTAGTAGATTCACCCAAAAAAGTGAGATTTGCCCAAATAGCTAACAGATTCACCCAAAACAGTGACAAACTCACCCAAACAGCTAACAAATTCACCCAAACTAGATGTAAATGGGTGGAATTCATTTACAAACTTGCCTAAGGGGGTGACAAATTCACCTATTTCTTGAACGGTATAGATGGGGACAAATTCACCTAAAAATGGGATCGCCCAAAGGACAAACAAACTCACCAAATGGACAAATGGCCTCGACAACGGATAAACGGACTCGATGAACAAAGAAATGGACTATCCCAATAGGGAAACAGACTGGATGAATGGAGAAATGACCTCGACAAATGGATAAATGGACTCTCTAAATGGGAAAACGGACTCACTAAATGGATAAACAGATGTGCTTAACGAGAAAGCGGACAGACAGAGACTCAAACAAAAAAAAAGGTTTATGGTTTTTCTGAAGAAAATTCAGCCAAACTAATAGAAAATTTTCCCAAGGATGTGGAAAATTCTCTTGTTCTCAGAGGATGGGCGAATTTGATGACTCAATGGACTGACAAGGGACTGAAACAGCAAAAAAAAATTCCTAAAATTGGAGAAATTTCACCTATTCTATAGAAAAAGGAAAATTTGATAACTAATGATTGATGGAATGACTCAAATAGCAAGCAAAATCACCCTTTTAGGAAGAAAATTCACCCAAGATAGTAGAAAATTCACTCAAACAAGGAGAAAATTCTCCTATTCTGTAGAGAACGGGTGAATTTTATGGGAAACGACCGATGGAAAGATTCATACCAAAAATGGAATCACCCCTATGGATAGCAGGTTCACCCCAAACAAAAGAAAATTCACCTCTAACAAAGGAAAATTTTCCCAAAATGTCTGACTTGGAAAGACGTGGATGAGGAACAGCTAACTGTGGCAAAGGACAAAATCATAGCAAACATCAGACATAAGGCAAGGCCAACTCAACTAAAAAGAGAAGCAGTGGTATCTCACAAAAAGACATGCTGAGCAGCACAAACTTAGAATTAGTGATAAGGGTTGGAAAACATGGGCCTCTATCTAGGAAAAACAAGTCTATCTCGTGAGTCCCTGATATACACACGATACGTGGGGCACAACCATGAACACCAACCTGTCACAAGAGTGAGTTGAGAGCCCTAGCAAGGTACTAGAAACTTGAACCAACTCTTCACGTCTTATCTAGGTATCACCCTAGCTTCGACGCTTCGCTAGACACGACACAATAGGATTGACGTACAACTTTTGCTCTCCCTCCTTTATATACCTCATCGGTAACACGTGATTGGAATCATCCTCTGGGTGATGAAATCTTGAGCAAGACCTGCTAAAGGAACAATATACAAGATGTTTTATGCTGGTCCTCAGGCTCACATGTAGTGCAAGGGGAGAGCTTAGACGAACCAGTACCCCCTAGGTTGACTCGACTAGACTAGAGTGAACTCTAATTTCTCGTCACCCAAGATCACGAAATGGTGCAAGGGGATTGGATATGCCAACAACCCACTCACAAACACAACAAACAAATAAATTTCACCCTCTAATTATTTCTACTTGTGCCTAGATTGGTATGGAAAAACAACAAACTAACTAACTAGAGGTCTCAGACCACTTGTTCTGCAACAAATACATTAGTAATTTTCAACAACCAATCTTGAACAAACAAGAAACAACTACACAAAATGCTAGAAAAATGAGGCACACTCACAAACAAATAGGTTAGCGGGTTAGTACCTGAAAACAAAACCAAAACAAAGTCAAAAATGAAAAGTTCAAGTCTCTGTTTTTACCTCGAATTCGCCTTTGTCAGAGGAAAATTCGTCTGTTTTGGAGAGCAGGTTTGCCCCTATTATTAGCAAATTCGACCAAATCAAGAGCAGGTTCCCCTATCTGTAGAAAGCAAGCTCGCCCAAATCAAAAGCAGGTTCCCTTGTTTTAGTGACAGAAAGCAAATTGACCCCTTTTTGATAGATAAGCAAATTTGTAAGATGCAAATTCACCTCTTTTGATGGTAGGTATGCCTGTTTTACTATAGATTCACCCTTGTTGCTGCAGATTCACTTGAACATTATGTAGCAGATTTACCCTTCTGATGTGAAAATTTTCCTATTCCCAATGGATTCAACCCTGTGTGTAAACCTGAACCTGCAAAACGTGAAAGAACAAACCCATTTGTGGGTCCCACTGGGCACGCTAGAAATGTGTGCAACATTTTTCTCCTAGTGTAAAATGGAAAATGAAATGAAATGCAAACAAGGGAAACACAACAACGCCTCAAGATTTCCCTAGTTGAACTTGAACAAAATGAAATACAAAAACCAAGTATGTTACCTTTCCTAAGTTGATCGATTGGATGGCCTTGTTGGTTCATTCGATTGTGTGCTCCTAGATCGATTTTGACAACATAACAGCTTGTTGTAGCTTGATTTGGATGCAAGGATGGATGATTTGGGCTAGGGATGCAAGATGGTGGTGTCAAAGCTTGAGATAATGATTAGGGTTGCTGGAGAATGAGATATAATGCTTCAATGTACATGAGATGGTTAGGGTTACAAAATGGCTAAGTGTTAGTCATTTAGCAAGGGAGATTCAAATGGAGGGTACTGATTGAACTTAGAGGACAAGAGATCAAGGGTTGAGATGAAAGAGTTGACTAAAGGAAATGAAAATTCATTTTTAATGAGCATGGGGATGATAAAAGGAATTTAATATTCCTTGGGAAAGTGAAAAGGAATTTAATATTCCTTGGGAGATGAGAGAGGAATTAAAAATTCCTCAAAAGGGCATTGGGAAGATAAAAAGGAATAAAAAATTCCTTGGGAGATGGGGAGAGGAATTAAAAATTCCTCAAAAGGACATTGGGAAGATAAAAAGGAATTAAAAATTCCTTGGGAGATGGGGAGAGTTGACTAAGGGGTTGATTGAGACTAGCTAATCAATGATTATAAGACAATTAGGTGGTTAATGAGGATTAAGATCCAACTTGCAAAATTTGGAGGATGTGACACATCCTAATCATGGATTAGACATGTGAACACCCCTAATGACAGGATTAGGAGGTGGATTAGGGTCAAGTGGATGGATGAGAGATAAAGGGAATTAAATAAATGGATTATTTATTTAATTCTTTGGAGGAAAGGAATAAAGGGTAAAGTATTTAATTATTTAACTAAATACCTTAGGTATTTAGAGGACTTTAGGGGTATTTTAATTAAATAATAGTAATATTACTTAATTAATGCAAATAATAGGATATTTAGATGAAAAAGGCTAAATTTGACCAAACATAACTGGCCAAATTTAGGTGTCTACAGAATGAAATCATAAATGATAATGAAAATCATACTTTTCCTTCTCCTAGTATCTCTCCTAGTTGTGAAGAAGACACTTTGATTGATGAAAGTCATGAGAATCTTAGTTGTCCCTCTTCCCCTAGGGAAACCCTTATTGAGCAAGACAATTCAACCATTGATCATTCCCCTACTTGTGATGAAGTCATTTTGGAAGAACCAATCCTTGAATGTCAAGAACATTCAGTTTGTAGCTCTCCTAACAACTCTCCTCCTAGGGAGGATATCATGGTGCAAGACAATGACAACATTTTGGCTTCCTTAAATAATGATAAAAAGGTGATTCTATATTTCCCTTTATTAGAAATACATCAAACCAAGACCGCTAAGGTTCTGAATGCACAAGTGTTCCATTAGATCCCCCTCGATTAATGGAACTCCTACATACCACATGGGACATCCTAAGAATCCTCTAATTCTTTACCCACCATCACACAAACCTAAAACTCAAAACAAACCTAAACTTATCCCTTACCCACCTAAGAATAATGTTTTGCAAATTCTTGAGTTCTAATACCATTGCTCATACATATAACACTAGAAACAATCTGCAACCAAGATCCCTCCCATTAACTGAATCTATTGTACCAGGTCCCCCTCATTTTCCCACACAAAGTGGAAAGGAGTATAATCTTGTTGAACAAATTAAGAACACTCCTACAAAGATATCCCTGTGGGACCTAATTCAGAATTCACCTAATTATCACACTATGCTTTAAACATTCTTGCAACAAGTTGTGGTCCCTTGTAATGTACTACCGAATGACATAGCAGCAATGATCGAAGGAATAAATGCTGACATTGTTTTCCACCAAATTGAACTCCCCTCTTTGGAAGTGCAAAAACAAAATGATTCTTTCATGGTAATTATTCGCTACGAAGGAAGAGGCATAAATTGAACCCTTGTTGACAATGGCTCTAGCCTTAATGTGTGTAGTGTGACCCTTTTGGATAGGCTTGGCATGGATAAATAAAAAATTCAACCTAATTCTTTATCTATTAAGGGATTTGACAATGTAGGAAAACAACTGCTTGGTGTGATCACTTTGCCTATCATAGCTGGAAAGGCCACATTAGAAACACTGATCCACGTTATGCCTCATGATATTTCATATAATCTCCTTTTAGGCATACCATGGATTCATGCAATGGATGGGGTGCCTTCTACTCTTCATCATAAAATGAAGTACATATATAACAACAAAGTGTACACACTCGAAGCTGACCCTAACCCAAATAGTTGTTTGAACATTTAGAAAAATAAAGAAAACCCTTTGAAAACATTAACACCAACCACACAAGTAGAATCCATGCAATAGAAAGACAAAGAAAAACACATTGAGGAAGTCACAAACCTATTAGAAGATGATTTGGGTTCCTTAGATTTCACACCAACATTCATGGGAGAATACAAGATCACAAACAAAGACTCTAAAAAGGGAAAAGAAAAAGCGGTAATGTCAACACAAAATCTAGAAGACCTTTCGAAAGCATCCACCTCAACCACTTTAAAACAAAAGACAATAAATTACACAACAAACTTTGATGAACTGAATTATGAGCAACCACCAAATCCAAAAGAGATGAATCTTTATGGAAAAGGTTATGAAATGATGAAACAACTTGGTTATAATGGAAAAGGATGTGGTGCTAGAGAATAAGGTATTTGTAACCCTATAGAGCCTCGCATGCAAGAAAATACTAGTGGTCTTGGTTATTGTCCTTCGAAAGACATAAACAAGCCTTCACTCAATATCAAAACTATTACAAAAGATTCCTCAAAGCCAACTTTAACATTAGTGCATCCTGAACTGATACACACTAGTGGTCTTGATTGTTATCCTTTGAATGAAACGAAAGAAACAAATAAATCCTCACTTAATGTCAATTTCATATTGTAAAAAACAAATGAGTTGAATTCGTTAGATTTTACATCCTCCTTTCAAGGAGAAAAAAAATATCACAATCTAAACAATCTTGCGTAGGTATGCCATCTTCTACTAAGCAAGAGATATCTTTATCACAAAATAAATGAACATTTTCTATTGTTGATCAAGAGAGTATCTTGTCGAGACTCCTCAAGATTGCTTGATATCTATCCCTCCAAGGAAACGAAATAAATTTTACTACAAGAATTCATTTTGTGCATATCATAGAGTTCATGGTCATTCTACTAATGAATGCAATACTTTGTGTAAAAAAATTCAATATCTTAAGGACTGTGGTGCTCTTGCTTGGGTTGAAGCACCTAGTCCCTCTTTTCATTTTGGCTCATCCTTGCCCTGAACTAAGTGGGACAAGGGACCGTAAGTTAGCCTTGTCCTTGTATGCCACTTGTCACTATCCCTTTTGGCTAGTTGACTGCCTTTCAAGTAAATATAAGAGCAAGCTTGGGATGTGGATGACATGCCTTAAGTTGGATCACATGTGACATACTTGTTCATGACATAGCTTTATTGGAAACATATGACTTGGCATAGGGATTTATGAATAAGCTATCATGTCTTCTTCTACTTTAAAGAAATTTCTGACAGTAATGGTGTTAGGAATTGCTTTAAAGTGGGGACATACATCAACACTCATGTTTCATTGTGTGATTTCTTTCTTCTTGTGATGCATCCTTTTCTTGGTGTCATTGGGCTTGATTTCCTCCAAGAGCATGATATTTCTTTGACTTGTCCTCTCTTGGATACATTAGGCAAATTGTTCCCTAAAAAGAGACTGTGCATGAACTAATCAAAATCCCTTTGAACATACCTTATACTATTTTGCATTTACAACAACTGTTATATGGCCACCTTGAATAACACACTTTGCTTGCCTATGGAGCCATCTTATTTGTTCATTAGCTACAAGCAAACAATTTTTTTCTTGTCTCATGATGCTCAAAGTTCATTATTTCATGGTGCCTTATCAAGATTATCAAGAGGTATAACTTTGGTATGGTTTGACGAGAAGCCAATCAGAGGCATGACTTTCCCTTAGCCACTCATCTGTGTGTGAGCGCATATCGGTCGTATGTGTCTCACCTTCTTGGATTACTCATCTAGCGGATAGCCTAAAGTTTCATTGCCCCAGAGTGAGCGTTCAATTTTGGACAAACAACTTAGATCTAGTCCACATCGCGTCGGACAAACGGTCGAGGCTTGATCCACCTCTTTTTATTTTTGCTTGTTCTTTTTTTTTTCTTTCTTCCTTTAGTCATTGGCATTGCATGTTTGTGTATCTTGATGTTGCATATCATACAACTTGTGCATGTCCTTTTGTTCTTATGTCAGTTTGACTTAGGATCTTGGATCCTGGTGGCTTAACCGCTTCCTCAATCTTTGTTATCCTAGACCATCTGAATTGGTATGCTCGGACCCCTCTTGAATGTCTAATTTTGTGTGAATTTGAAGCAAGCTCATTCTCTCACTAAAGTGGGGAGTACATGTAATAAGAGAAAAGAGTCCCCCTTTTCCTTGCTTACTTTGGGAATAATTAATGATATTTATTGGACTTGATATCACCTTGATCTAGTGTTGTGATGTGTTTTACACATTGGACATTAGGCCTTGGGCCCTTTTAAAGCTAAATAAACTTAACTTTTCCCTAATTTAGTGTTGTAAAGTGTATTTATTGACACCTTCACATTAAATTTAGGAGGCTCGTAAACTAAATGGACCTAATCTAATGTTGTAATGTGTTGTACACATTCACATGGGATTTTGGGCCCTTCTTAGCTAAATAGACCTAATTTTTCCTTAATTTAATGTTGCAAAATGTATTTATTTACACTTTCACATTGAATTTTGGGGCCTCTTTCATTTATGGCCTTAATATCATCACTCATAGGCCCCTAAGACCATATATTGTGCATCCCAAGGCATATTTCAATAAAAAAACCTGGCAAAATCAATAAATAAGCTTAATTTACACACTTCCTGACACTTTAGCAATCAAAATATGCCCTATGGGACCCATTCACATGTTTGGACGAATGAGTCCCATCCAGGTGGGACCCATTCACCTAGCTTGGTGAATGAGTCCCATTTGGCCTATTTTAAGGGTTTTGAGCAGGAAAATTGGGTTTTAAGTTCAAATTTTATATATGTCAGCCTTTAGGATCTAATACACGAGATATTAGATGGATTTCTATATAAATGAGTTTTCAAATCATTATTTCATTAAGTCTACATGTTATCAAGTCAAGCATTCAAAAGTTAAGCATTCCAAGAATTCACAAGATCATTAGAGAGCATTCAAGATCATTTTTAAGGAATTCAAGGGAAGAATTATTCATCAATTATTGCAGCAATTCAAGATCCATCATAATGTCAAGCACATCAAGCATCAAGCATGTTATTGTTCTAGTGTTGTGATGTAGCATTGAAGATCCAAGATCAAGCATTGTTCTATTCCTATTGTCAAGATCAAGATCTACATCCTTCATGGCCATTTCATGTTGAGTTTCATATTTACAAGACATCATTTACAAGGCATCATTCAATGTATTATTTTCCATGATTCATGTTCATTTTTTCATGTTTCATTCCTTCATTTCATTGTCTCATCATTTGGTTTAATTACCTACAAGGGGTTTGACCAAGGCAAACCCCTATTCACTAACAATCAACAAGTGTTTCTCCTCTTTACATGTATGATTGTAGGTTTATAGATTGAAGAAAAGTGGATTTGAAGCCTTCAAAAGTACCAAAATGAAAAAGTTGCAAATGACGTCAAATTTGTCATGAAAAGTTGTCAAGACTCATGAAAACTCAGATCTACGAAAAAATATCTATCCAATTTGCTTGAAATTAATGGGAAAGTGCTTATTTTATCCATCTTTTGAGGCTTGCAACTTAGTTTTAGTTCAAGATTCTAGTCCTAGGAAAATTTGTGATAAACAGGACTGATCCCCCAAAAGTGGTGAATGAGTCCCACTGTACAAGCATTTTTCCAATATTTTTTGTAGATTCTCATACCCTTTTTTCTAGAAATCTATTCCTATGCAGAAACCCATATCTAGGACTAATTCACTAGATTGGTGAATGATTCCCCATAGACCAAAATTTTAGGATTTTCAGCATTTCAGAGCTCCATCTAGTCATCTTCAAATTTCCAGGTGCACACATTTCATCTTGCAGCTTGTTATTATGTTTTTCATGCATTTCTAGGTCATTTAGTGAAGTGTTACATCAAACTAGGTTTTAGTGTTTTAATTTACATTGCATTTGTCTTTCTAAGTCTTAACTTGGTGGTGAACCCCTCATTAATCTCTAAACATACCCTAGGATAGTCCCTTATTAGATCTCTTTCCCCTTTGCATTGAGATCTCTAGGGAATCCTTGAATGTGGAGCATAGAAAGTTTGTTGCCCTAGGTCCTAAACCCTAGTGGTGAAAATTTTCTATCTTACACTAATGAACTCGAATCATTGGTGTTTTGTGTGATGACATTGACATTAAGTGAAGATTTGTTTATTTTTTTTGAACGATAACAATCAAGACCACTTGTGTTTATCAATTCAGGATGCACTACCATTAAAGTTGGCTTAGAAGGATGTTTTGTAGTAGTGTTGATATTAAGTGAAGGCTTGTTTATTTCTATCAAAGGACAATAACCAAGACCATTAGTTGTTTCTTGCATGTTAGGTTCTATAGGGACATGGATACGTTGTTCTCTAACACCACATCCTTTTCCACTATATGATCCAAGTTGTTTCATGAGTTTATAACCTCTTCCATAAAGCCTCTTCATTTCTTTAGGATTCGGTGGTTGTTGATAGTCTATCTAATCAAATTTTGTCATGTAATTTCATTCTTCTTCTAAAGTGGTTGAGGTGGATGCTTTTGAAGGATATTCAAAATTTTGTGTTGACATTACCACTTTTTCTTTTCCCTTTTTAGACTCTTTGTTTATGATGTTGTATTCTCTTGTGAATTTTCGTTCAAAGCCTAAGGAACCCCAATCATCTTCTAATAGCTTTATGATTTCCTCAATGTATTTTTCTTTATCTTGCACATGTTCCACTTATGTAGTTGGTGTTAATGTTTTCAAAGGATTTTCCTTACCTTTCTCAATGTTAGTTTTTTAAGCTTATCCAAAAGGGATACACTACACACATTAAGGGAAAAGCCATTGTCAATGAGGGTTCTTTTTATCCCTAGCCGATTATGTATAGCTATTATCATAAAAGTGTCATTTTGTTTTTTCACTTCCAAAAGAGGGAGCTCACTTTGGTAGAAAACAATGCTAGCGTTTATTCATTGAATCATGGCTGCTATGTCATTCGGGTTTTCACTAGAGGGAACCACAACTTGTTGCAAAGTTGTTTTAAGCATGGTGTGATAATTAGGTGAATTCTGAATTAGGTTCCACAGGGATATATTTGCAGGAGTATTCTTAAGTTGTTCAACAAGATCATACTCCTTCCCACTATGTGAAGTTAAACAAGGAGCACTAGGAAAAATGGAATTAGGCAAAGGGAGGGATGTTGATGTTGTTTGTCTTGGTTGTGGATTGTTTCTAGTGTTATATGTATGAGCAACAGTATTATCACTCGGTTGTTGTGACACATTATTCTTAGGTGGGTAAAGGATAAGTTCAGGTTTTTTTTGAGTTTGAGGTTTGTGTGAAGGTGGGTAAATAATTAGAGAATTATTAGGACATCCCATGAGGTATGTAGGAGGTCCATTAATCAAGGGGGATCTAATAGACACTTCTGCATTCATAACCTCAGTGGTCTTGGTTTGATGTATTTCTAATAAAGGGAAATCTAGTGTCATCTTTTCACCATCATCTAAGGAAGGAAATTTTTTTTCATTTTCTTCCACCATGATATCCTCCCTAGGAGCAAAGTTTTTAGGAGAACTGCAAACCAAATGTTCTTTACATTCAAGGATTGGTTCTTCCAAAATGACTTCATCACACGTAGGGGAATGATCGATGGTTGGATTTCCTTGCTTGTCAATGATGGTGTTTCCTTGTTCAATAATGTTTTCTCTAGGGGAAGAGAGGAAATCAAGATTTCCATGACTTTCATCGATTGTATTTTCTAACATCAAATTATCTTCTTCACAACTAGGAGAGATACTAGGAGAAGAACAAATGTGATTGTCATAATCATTTAATATTTCATTTCTTTATAGTTCCCTAATGTTTTCCAAAATAGGATAGGTAGGGGAAGAAACATAAAGAGGGTTGACATAGATCTTAAAGATTTGATCATCCAACACCAACATATTTTCCTCACTTAAACACTTTCATCCTCTAAAAAATTTTCACAAGAGGGGAAGATGTTGAGAGATGAATATAGGCTAGTTGAAGTTTCAATGGTTTCTTGTTGTGTTATGTTATCATCATGATTACCTATGGTTGTTTCTTCTTGTTCATCAATTTCTTTCCTAACAAGAGAGGTAGAAGGAGAGAAACAACTAGGATTCTCAAAACTCTCATTGATTGGTTCTTCTAACACCAAAATATCTTCTTCACCAATAGGAGAGATATTAGGATAAGAATGAATATGATCATTAGGAATGTCCAAGTTTGTATTCTCTTTTATTAAAACGCTCTCATAGGGAGGGGATATTAGCTTTTTCTTAGCATGCCTAGAAAGGTAAGGTACTAATATTGTTTGAACAAAAATGAAAAGCACTTCTAGAACCATATCATGCAATATTTGAAGAATGTAAACAATCTATATCCAAAGACGAAAATTAATTTTATCCAACATATACAAAACTTTAGGAATGCAAACAATGTATATCCAAAAATGAAAAGCACTTTTATGAAACTTATGCAAATTTTTATGAATGTAAACATTATATATGAAAAAGTGAAAAGTACTTTTATCCATATTATGAAAAGTTTCATAAATGTGAGCATTTTTAGATCTAATGATGCTTATAATTGAAATCAATTTAAAAAATGACTACCCTAAATTGATGTTTGTGACTTAGATACATAAAATAGATGTTCCTGAAACTTTTCAGACTTATAGTATATGTTACCAGCAAGTTTAGGAAGCACAAAAATGAGGTTTTTAACACTTTCAAAGGTAGTTTAAAATTTTGACTAGGACTGATTCACCTAGAGGGGCGTATGAGTCCCAGTGGGGTTTTTTTCAAAAATTTCAAAAAAAATCAATTGATTTTTATGCTTTTTATGTTGTATGATATGTAAACTAAATGCAAATGAAAATTTCATATGATGTTCAATGATTTGAGATGCAAAAATGCAACTTATTTGCACTTTCACTAATCCAAAACTAGAAACTCTAGAATGCCAATTAACTAATTGTAAACCCCAATGCAATGTTAATGCAAGAAAGATCTAGGATGATGATGCACTCCAAATCAGAAAATGAAATGTTCTAAATGAATATTCACCAAAATGTAAGAAAATTGTCATCACTACAGATTAGGACCCAGGGCTACAAACTTTCTATGCTCCATATTTAAGGATACCCTAGAGATCCCAATCCAATGAAGAAAGGGGAAAGAGATTTGACAATAGGATATCCTAAGGCATGTTTAAAGATTAATGAGTGGTTCACCACCAAGCTAGGGCTTGGAAAAATGTATGGAATGCAAGATCTAATGATTGAACTCAATGATGCATAAAACTTCATGAAATGGATTATAAATGCAAATAAATTAGAACAACAAACTGGAAAAGTATAGAGGAGCACCTAGAAATCTAAAGATGACTCAAATGAGCTCAAAAATGTTGAAAAACCCAAAATTTTGGCCTACTGGGACTCATTTGCCAATATGGGTGAATTAATCCCAAATCAAGGTTTCTGTACAGGAACAAGTTTATGGAAAAAGGATATTTGAATCTACAAAAATCTTGAAACACACCTATAGTGGGATTCATTTGCCACTTTTCGTGAATCAGTCCCATTTTGTCACAAAGTGTCCCAAGAGCTAAAAATTGAACTGAAACTTTGCAAGCTTCTAAAGATGGATCAAATAAGCACTTTTCCACTGATTTCATGCAAATTGGATGGATATTTTTCCCTAGATCTGAGTTTTGATGAGTCTTTCAGACAAATTTTCATGACATTTGCAACTTTGTCATTTTGGTACTTTTGAAGGATTCAAATCCACTTTTGTTCAATCTATAAACCTACAATCACACATGTAGAGAGGAGAAAAACTACTTGATTGTTAGCGAATAGGGGTTTTCCTTAGTTAAACCCCTTTTAGGTAATTAAACCAAATGATGAAATAATGAAATTTGAACATGAAACATGCAACATAGGACATGAAACATGAGCAATGATACCTTGAATGATGTCTTGTAATACAAATCAGAAATCTACCATGAAATGGCCATGAAGGATGTAGATCTAGATCTTGAGATAAGTGTAGAACAATTCTTGACCTTGGGTCTTGAATGCAACATCACAACACTAGCTCAATAACCTTCTTGATGCTTAATAATCTTGACATGATAATGGATCTTGAATTTCTACAACAAATGATGAAGAATATGCCCTTGAATGCTCTTGTAAACACTTGAATACACTTGTGAACTCAACGTTTCTATAAGGATGCTCATTCAAATTGCTAGGTGTAAAATGAGTGAAAGAAACTTGTTTTTATACTTAATTATGCAAGAATTCCCAAAATTACAACACTACAAGCTGACATCAGATCTAGGAGGATAAAATATCACCAAGAATTTGAATTAATTTTGATTTTGGGCCACACGGGACTCATTTTCCCAAGGTGGAAAATGAGTCCCATTAGGCATAATTTATGGGACCAAATTCAAAAATGCTTAGGAAGGTGTGAAACTAGGTTCGGGACCTAAAAACCTAGGTAGGACTCATTCGCCCAAGGTGGTGAATGAGTCCCAAATCACTAAATTTGGGCTATACAACTTGAAACAATTGAATTATGATTGGATATTGATTTGTGTCAGGATTTTCCTCAAAAAGATGTATTAAATGGGGTTCGTGGATGCAAAATAAGGCCAATTAAAGCATAAATGGGGTCCAATTATTAATGAAAACCCTAGAAAAGTGTGAAAGTATGTTACAACACTTTACAACACTTCAAATAAGGCATGATTAAGGTAAATTTTGATTAAAAAGAGGTTTATTAGGTTCAATTAATTGATAAAAGTGTGAAAAGTGTGAAAGTGTGTTACAACACTTCACAACACTTTAGCAAGGTACCATTTAAATTCATTAGTTCACAAGGGCCCAAGACCTAATGTGAGTATGTTAATCACATTACACCACTAATTCAAGGCATCATTAAACTCATTTTTACAAGGAGGGCCCAAAAAGTGTGAAAATGTCACCAATGACATTTTTTGACACTACACAATCCATTTCCAAAACTCTAGGAAAGTGGATCCAAGTCTGTTTGGCTCATTTCTTCAACTAATAGTCAATCTAGGTTCACATTGTTGATCCACCTTTCTAATGAAATATAGGAAAAGGATCCTAAAAAATGACCCTATTGAACTTACACATCTAAAAATTAAAAGGGGTTCCTTTCACCTTTTTCTATGTTTCATTTTTGTGAACATGACATTTGACATCATAGCTTTATGATTTGGTAGTCTTTCAAACCCTAGGTCTAGGTTTTGCATCATTTTTTCTTGCACTTATAATTTAAGGTTTCATATTTGCATCATAAAAAATTCATAAAAATTAAAAAATATTGCATCCATATTGCATCATAATTTGTATTAGGGTGTTGTTTAGTCATTTATATCAAATTTTCATTTCAAAATTGTATTAAAAAAATGTCATTTTCTTTCAAAATTTTCATACAAATGCATTTGCATTACATTTGAAAATTTTGGAAAAGTAGTCACTATCAAACCTATTTGCAAATAGGACAAGCAACCTTAAAAAAAAACTTAGAAATTCAAGTTTCTCATTTTTCAAAACCCTGAACAAGGACCCATTTGCCCTTGGGTGACCCTATCCTTGTAAAAGTGCATTAATAGTATTTTTTCACACTTGTATGTCTTTGTTTGCTTAGGTTTTTTGTACTTGTAGATCTCAATTTGAAATTCATAACTATATTTTACAAATCATTTTTCATTTAGTTCATTCAATAAAAGAAAGTGCACTTTTTAGGGTCAAAATTGCATTCAAAATCATCATTTCTAGATCTCTATATCTTGCAATTAGTCAATTATTACATTTTAGATCTAAAATTGCATTCAAATTTGTTCAAGCATCTTGCAAATCATTACATTATTTGCATTTTTGCATCAAATTGGGATATATTAAGCAAATTCTAGAAAATTGTTTATTTTTCAACTATTTGCAATTACAATCAACGTTTTTAAATAGTGTGGTACACAATCAAACTTTGAAATTTTAGAACCCCTAACTAGGACTCAAACACTCTTATGCGACTCTATCCTATTATGCATTATCAAAAAAAAAATTAACAAATCTCTATTACTGTGTTTCATGTTTGCTCATGTTGTCTAATTCTTATTTATGGTCATTTTGTTATGTTTTTTTATCATTTTAGTGTTCATAGTGGGTATAGTGCAGCGTTTTAAACTTGTATGAGTTTCACAACCTACTATCCTATTGCTAATACTTCAGTGATACATAGTTCTAGACTTATGTCATCTCATGCTAGTTTTACATTTGTTGTGGATCACAAGTATTCTAACTCTTTCATGACTAGTGTTGTAAATACTCATCCCATCTTGTACTTTATTCCTGATGCTACCATATTGATGACAACATTACAAACACCCATCTTCACACACATTGAGACTAGATGGTTGCCCATGTTCCTGAAGATAAACTAAGAAAATTGGACAAGGATTTAGAAAAACTTCAAAACTATGTTCGAGTATTGAATGCTTTGTTGGTACAAAAATTCCTATAATTGACAACATGGGGAAACTAGTTCATGATGATCATGGATTAGAGGTTGTGTACAGCCTAGCCCACATAGTTGGTGATAATATACCTATGTAATGCCTAGTTGTGCTCAAGCTTTGGGATATACTCAAAGTCAAGGAGCAAGTCAAGTCTCCCTCTCTATCACCATAGCCTCTATTCCTACATACACAAATCCAACTGTTGCTTCAACCATACAAAAAGCATTGGAACAAAAAGTTGAAAAATAATTCTCTCCACTAGAAATCCTTATGTTTTTGGATCCTCACATGTAACACCTCAAGTTTCATTCCCACTCATATATTCACAACATAGTAGCCCATAAAACACATATACCATTCCACCTTATTCACCTCATTCCCAAAAAATGTCAAGTAATTATTTTGTCATAAACCAACTCTTGCAAAATGTGACATCACTTCAACAAAAAATCTCAAGAATGAACCAAAACCAAAGAGTACAACCATAACAATATATCCAAATGATCCCATTGTCACTTGAGATATTGAAAGAAAAAATACCACAAACATATAGACATCCCTCGATTTGACAAGTACAATAGTAAAGGGGACCCTTGTAACCACATATCTAGATATACTACCATTTTTAGTGACTTTATTTTTGAGGATAAGATCCTAGCTCAAATTTTCCCTAGGTCATTGAAATACATCACCTTGTAATGGTTTTGTTCATTACCAAATAACTCAATCCACTTAGTTAATGAGCTTTTTGATGCTTTCCTCAATCACTTTCTAGTCAACATTGGTCCTAAGATTAACATAATTGATTTAAATTGATGCAAACAAAAATAAGGTAAATTTTTTATAAATTTCATAAATTGCTATCAGTTGATACTATCAAAAGTCAATCTAACTCTTCCTGATGCAAAAATTTCAAAGAATTTTCATTAACAATTTGCAAAAGCACATAAGAGAAAAAGTCCTATTAATAAAAATTTCCATCCTTTATAAGCTTGTGTACAGTGCTTCAAGACTATAAGAATTTGGTTAGTCAGTATGAAGAAGCATCTTCATCAACTCATACTGATAAATCCAAATGTGTACATCAAAAAAATTTCCTGACATTCAAGAAGCCAAATAAAAACTTTCTAAAGATAAATCCATCCCAAAAAACTCATGTTGAACCTCAAGTTGTGGCCATAAGTTCAACCCCATACCAATTTAGGGAAAAAGATAGAAAATTTACCCATCTACCTAATTCCCTTCATTCAATTATGTTGCAACTTTTGGGTAAGAACCTAATCTACTTGCCTCCAATAATACCTATGGATATAGCCAAGCCTCTACCTCCAAGCTTTAACCCAAGTTCCTTTTGTCAATATTGTCGCACAAATGGAAATGATACAAAATTATGAATACATCTTAAACATCAAGATCGAGATGTCATTGATTCTAATCACATTCAATTGGATGGTTTTAATGATAAAGGTGTTGCAAGTATGAAGGTGTTGTCATTGATGTCAACAAGCTTGTGTTGTCATTGGTGAGAGTTGAGCAGTGGTTGAGAAGAGATTGTTGCTTTGATTATTTGCATTATATGTTTTCATTAGTTAAGTTGTCGATGTTAACCTTTCGTATTTCTTTGATAAGATTTTATTGATGGTTTATATGTTGAGGATATTGAGAAAATTGATAAAACAAGGAAACAGGGTGTTGCAAAGGTATTATGGTTTGCAAAGGTGTTCTAGTTTTTCTTTGCATTTTTTCTAGGTTGAAGATCTGCTTGTGTGGTTTGGATATGTTCGATAGAGGTTTTTAGAGTTTCTATAGCTGGAATTTCAACTTTTGGATCGATAGTTAGAGGAAGTTATGTTCACTAGTGTGTGAATTGGTTTTCTAGTGTTGCTTGTAAAAAGGTGTCTGGGAGAAATGTTTTTACTCCACATTTCTCTGTAGTTTTTTTTACAGTCTTACAATTCTCAAGGTATGTTGATAGTGTTGATCTCTTTCCTATGTCAAAAGGATTCATGGTTTTTTTCTCCAGAAGATGGATTATAGAGTTACAGTGTTTGGCAGTGTAGTCTGAATGTACAAGCTATGTACATTCTAAAGGTGTGAATTGTTACGAAGGAGTTTGATGAATTTTAGGTTGATAGAGGAATGTTCTAGATTGTGATGAAGCATGGTATGTGGTTTTAAAGTCATCCCTATATTTTTGGAAGCATGTAATTCAAAGTTAATGTTGTATAAACAGGTAACAGTCAACTTGGTGTTTACACTACATTCAAAGATTGTTTAGTATTGATGAAGGCATGGCATGGTGTGTGACTATTGATTTGGGTCCCAGTTAAGTTTTTTTTTGGTTCTCTTTTTGTTCCTATCCACCATGGGAATGTCTAGTATCAGCCTATTTTGAATTTGTAAAGTGTGAGGTGAGTATAACTACCTTGAAGATGTTTTTCAAGTTGCAGATGGTATAAATCCAAGGTGAATTAATGCGAGATGAGGAGTGGAATAGAGTTGAGTGTTGTGCTATGAAATTAAGCATAGAAGTGTGAATTGCAATGTGAACTATAACATAAGATTATTGAATGCAGTGAGTTGAGGTATCTTGATCTCTTGAAGGATGTGAGTGTTGTTGGAGCTATTGTGGTGGAATTTTTGTTGCATTGAGATTTTCTTCTCTGTGTAACATCTTATCTTATTTTCTTCTTTATATTCTGGATGAGAGCCTTTCTAGACAGTGCATCCTATTCTGGAAATGAGTCTCTTTGTACCAGTTTTGCAATTACTTATATATTGTGAGATAATCCTCATTGTGGTTTTTCCCTTGTAGGGTTTTCCACGTAAATCTAGTGTTCTTTTGTGCATGGTTTTGGTTGTTTCAGTTTCTATTATCTAATTTTCATAACATTCAAAAATTATAATGGATTAAGGGTTTAATGAATGCATGTGGATTTGATTATTGTTGAGGGTTTTAATTTATTAATCTGATAAAAATTGATTCACCCCCCCTCTCATTTATCTTGTTCATTTCAACAATTGGTATCAAAGAAAATTTCCTTGAAGAAAAGCTTAATTAACTGCTTGAGGTAGATCTAGGATGGTGAGCAAGAAAGAGATCCCTATGTTTGATGGCACATACTATGCATTCTAGAAAGTGAAGGTGGAAGGCTATCTGATTTACCTTGGATTTGATGTCATTAAGGCAATAAAGACTGTATAAAACATACCTACAAATGGATCAAGCACAAGTGATGAGATCAAGGCCTATGAAACAAATGGTAAGGTAAGGTTTATTCTTTTGGAAATTCTTGCACATATTGAATTAGTGAAAGTTATGGATCTAAAAACTACTAAAGAGGTTTGAGATGAGCTAAAATGCATTTATGAAGGAGATGACAATGCCAAACAAGCTAAGTTGCAGAATTTGAAGACACAATTTGAGACTTTGTGGATATCTGAAGATGAAATAATTATAAGTTACATGCAAAGGGTTGATGAATTGGTAAGTGCTATGAGAGGTCTTGGTACACATGTCAAATAACCTAAAGTGGTAAAGAAAATTCTCATAACTCTTCCTGATTCTTATAGTGAAAAGGTTTATGTTGTTGAGGAAGTTGAAAATATTAATACACACAGTAGAGATCAGTTGTTTGGCACACTAGCTTCATTTGAGATGAGAAAAATTGGTCCAAATAATGATGCAAAAGTGGATACTTTTTTCAAGAATGGAAAAAAAAAATGAAGATTCATATGGAGATGATCTTGATGATGTGGAAGCTCACTTTGTAAGAAGAATGAAAAAGGGCATTGGTAAGTACAAAGTTAAATTACCTTTCAAATTTTTTAGTTGTGGAAATATAGGTCACTATGCTTTGAGATTTCCAAACAGAACTGTGAAGAATAAGATCAAGGAAGAAAAAGGAAAAATGATCAAGAGGAGCTACTGTGTTAGAGAAGATGTTGGTATTTATGATGATGCATCTAATTATGGAGATGTTGATGATAATGAATATTTTTGGCTTTAAAAGATGAATCTGGTTCTGTTAACTTTGAATTCATGTGAAGGAAAGTGTTTTGAAGAGAAAGGATAAAGATGGAGGTACTTTGGTATCTTCTTTTCATGTCAGACAGGAAAAAACCTATTGAGTTATTGACAGTGGTTGCTCAAATCACATGAACAAAGATAAGAGTAAGTTTGTTAAGCTTGAAAAATATGATGGAGGACTTGTTAAATTTGGAGATGATTCAGGTGCTAAGTTTTGTGGAATAGGATCAATCAGTTTAGATGGAAAGCATAATACTAAAGATGTTTACTATGTTAAAGTTTTAAGGCATAACCTCTTGAGTGTTGGAAAAATGTGTAGCAAAGGATACAATCTTATGTTTCAAGATGATGGATGTGAGATCAGAAAAGGGTTTAAAATTGTGATTGCTGCTAGAAAGAGGAAAAGTGGAAATGTTTATCATCTCAAAGGTGTTGATGGTCACTGCTTTATGAATTATATTAATGATAGTGGGCTATGGCACAGGAGAATGTGTCACATCAATTTTGATAACCTAATTAGAATCAGTTGAATTCAAGCAATGAGATATTTGTCGAGGATTACAAAGCCTATCAATGTTGTTTATAGAGATTGTCAATTTGGAAAAAAAACTAGAAGTAGTTTCAATGGAAAGGAACAATCTTCTACCGAATTTTTTGAATTGGTACACGTAGACCTTTGTGGTCCTACAAGAGTGAGAAGTCTTCAAGGTGATAGATATTTCATGCTTTTGATTGATGAATATTCTAGAATGACATGGGTTACTTTTCTTGGAGAAAAATATGAAGCTCTAGATAAATTCAAAGAATTCAAAGTTATGGTTGAAAATGAGATGGATTTGAAGATCAAGTGTTTGAGACCTGATAGAGGTGGAAAGTTCATCTCCAATTAATTTAACATATTTTGTGAGAATCATGGCATAAAAAGGTACTTGTCTGCCCCTAGGAATCCTCAACAAAATGGAGTCATTGAAAGGAAAAATAGGACTATTCAAGAAGTTGCAAAGGACTATGATGAAAGAAGCTAACCTATGGGAAGTCTACTAGAGAGAAGCAATTCATATTTTTGTTTACATACTTAACAGAGTTCAAGCAAGAGCTAATGGCACAAAGACTCCCTATGAGTTGTGGTATGGAAGGATCCCTATAGTCAAGTACTTTAGAGTGTTTGAAATAAAATGCTATATTAGAAGAGATGATGAAAACTTAGGAAATTTTGATACAAGGTGTGATGAAGGTATCCTCCTTGGATATTCTACCAAAATAAAAATTTACAGATGTTACAACCAAAGGATAAGAAGGATTGTTGAAAGTGCAAGTGTCAAGGTTGATGAAGATTAGACGAATTCAGTGGTAATATATGGATATGAGTCAGGTGATCCTACTTGTGGAGAAGAAGAAAAAGATAAGGAAAAAAAAGTGAGAAATGAAGAGGAAGAAGCTCCAGAAAAGACCCCTAAGACCCCTAAGTATGTATAGAGAAATCATTCTGAAGAACAGATCATTGGAGACAAAAGAAAAGGCGTGTTGAAAAGAAGAAGAGTTTTTGAGTCAAAGGTAAATTATTCATACATACTTTCTAAATTTGAACCTAAGATAGTGATTGAAGCATGCAAATATGAACATTGGATGAAGGAAATGGAAGAACTTATGTAGATTGAGAAGAATCAAACTTGGGAACTGGTTCCTAGACCTAAAAAAAACATTATTGGAACTAAGTGGGGTATTCAAAAACAAGTTGAATGACAATGGAGAAGTGGTAAGAAACAAGGTGAGGCTTGTGTGTAAGGGCTATGCACAAGTTGAAGGAATAGAATTTGAGGAGACATTTTCTTTGGTGGCTAGAATGGAAACAATTAGGATGTTTTTGGTATTTGCAACACATAACGAATTTAAAGTTTATTAGATGGACGTGAATCCTAATTTCTTGAATGGAGAATGGGAAGATGAAGTTTACATGGAACAATCAAAAGGATTTTAGTTTTCAAATAAACCTAATATGGTTTACAGATTGAAGAAGGAATTGTATGGATTGAAGCAAGCTCCCAGAGCTTGGTATGAAAAGTTGGATAGATATTCAATACAACGAGGATTCAATAAGGGTACCACAGATAGTAATCTCTACTTTGAAGTTGAGGAAGACCTAATCTTGATAGTGGTAGTATATGTTCATGGCATAATCTTTGGAGGAAATGGAGCTATGTGCGGGAAGTTTTCAAAAGAGATGTAGAAAGAGTTTGACATGTCTATGTTTGGGGAAATGAATTTCTTCCTTGGGCTACAAATCAATAAAAAAAATAAAGGCATATTCATTTCACAATCAAAGTATGTTAAAGAGATGTTGAATAATTTTGGAATGGAAGACTCCAAACCAGTATGTACTCTTATGCTTACTAGTTGCAAACTGAGTAAGGATGATGAATACCCTAAGTTTGATCAGAGTGCAAGTATAGATATATGATTGGTGGACTGCCATACCTAACTGCTACTAGACTGAATATCATGCATGTAGTTTGTCTTGTGGCTAGATTTTAAGAACCTAAAGAGACACATATTGCAACAGTGAAGAGGATATTCAGATATTTGAAAGGAACTCCAAATTTTTGCTTGTGGTATCCTAAGGATACTGATTTCACATTGAGTGCTTACACAGATGCAGATTGGGTTGGTTGTGTGGATGGCATGAAAAGTATGTAAGTGGTGGTGCATTCTTTCTTGGATGTAGATTGGTATCATGGCTAAGTAAGAAAAAAGATTATGTTTATTTATCTACTGCAAAGGTTGAGTATATTATAATAGCATCTTGTTGAACACAAGTATTGTGGATGAGACAAACATTGAAGGATATCAGAGGGATGATGCAAGAAGTTGGGTCCACAAAAAGCTCAAAAAGTGGAAGTGTTTTTGCTATTTTTTAGAATTTGTCACACTTGGACTGAAAATTTGAGGCACTTAAAAAATGAATCTTTAAAAA
This sequence comes from Sequoia sempervirens, assembly GCA_007258455.2. Taxonomy (NCBI): domain Eukaryota; kingdom Viridiplantae; phylum Streptophyta; class Pinopsida; order Cupressales; family Cupressaceae; genus Sequoia; species Sequoia sempervirens. Next base: position 79,160 of record VDFB02319149.1, read on the forward strand.
AGTGAGTAATATGAAATTTATAATTTTCAATCTAGTTTCCAAATATGTAAATTATTCAAATACCCAGATTATATAAATTAAATTTTGATAGGGATCTATAAAAACCACTTTTTAAAAGTCATTTTTTTACCATACCATGCACGTGTATGGACGTCACTTTTTAACCCAAATAAAATTATTTTACTAGTTCCTTTCAATGAAAGAAAGCTAACAATATGAAGATTAATGAGGAAATTATTTTGTAATTTTTTTTTTAATTTTTTTTTAATTGAATTTTTATTGGCCTTAATTGTTGTTTTAAAAAAACGTGTACAAACAACATAATTGGACCTAAACTAAACATTTTTTGAATATTTTGTTTTCATTGTGTAGAGAATTGTCTGAAGATTAATGCCATATAAATTTTTTTACAAGAAACTTAACCAAAAAAAAGTTATTAAAAAATAAAAAAAGTCTGATATTTCAAGTTTAAGGACTAATTTGCTTATCTAAATTAATTAAAAAATAACAAACATAATCCAATCTTAATAAAAATTATATATTTGGAAACTAGACGAGTGTTCTTTAATGGGTTTCAATTTATGCCGAAGATGTATCCTATTTCAACAAGACAAACCTAAAAAGTGCAATCAAAGGGTTGTTATTGTCTTCCGACTATTGAAATTCTTTCACGAGCGTTGATTGTGCATACAAGATCCTTAGTTGTTCATAGCTACTTTCTCATCCTTTTTTCCCTCACCCAGTGTATTTTCTAGGATCTGACGCACAGTAATGTTAGGGTTTAATATTGAACATCTATACGGAGATCGATATTCTTTAAAGATTTGATGGTATGCCTTTACCAGATCACTTATGCAACACTTAGCTTTCCAAACCATTGGGCCACCAAAGTTGCGCTGAAAGTGTATAAAGGAAGGTCATCTACTAGTTCCCTTCATTCTGTTGTTGTATAAAGGGCCGACCTCCTCATCATACCTCACCATACAAAGGAGCTGATTACTACTATTTGTAGTGTTTTCTAAGTTGGTAAGGCACCATTATTTATTATGTAGAGGGCTTTTCTACCTTTACCTAATCGGGAGCCATTTACAATGTAATATGGTGGCCCTAGTTTTTATGCAATTATAGAAACTCCAAATCAAAGCAGACAATTGGAAGGAATAAATAAAGAAAATGGGCAGAGAAGTTTATGTGGTGGTGACATGGACAATGCTAGATGCATGGTACTATGGCTATTTTTCTCACGACCTTTTTGTAAGTGTCAAGCACGTCATTTACAGTTAAGATCGACGAAGATAACCGAACTCTATGCGTAACAGCTATCAAAGCAAAATAGAATAGCCCAAGATGAGGTACCTTGTTAGAATGGTATTGAGCTTTCACTTCTCCAATTTGGTGAGCTGCAGCCTAAAAATAAGGCTTTGACGAGGGTTTTAGAGCATATAAAATTACTAGCAAATCCTAATAATGAATGCATTTAGGTTTTAACATTATGGTATCTGTTTTATTTTTTATTTTTAAATAATTGTTTTTTCATTTATTTTAAAGAGTTATTTTATATTTTAGTTAATATAATATTTGATTTATAATTTGTTTAAGGTAAAATTTGATTTATATATATATATATTTAATATAAAATTTGATTTACAAGTTTATTATATGAAATGTGGATTATATTTTAATAATAAAAAATAAACTATAAATAATTTAATTATACTTAGTATTATTATATGTTATATTTTAAAATATATAGCACAAAAATAGACTAGAATTTATCCTAATTGACTTTCCACACTTCTTTGGCGTACCCATTGCACACTAAGGTGCGA
>VDFB02319154.1:0-29039 GCA_007258455.2 Sequoia sempervirens
ATTTGTCAAAGCTAGTGAAACTACGAAGAATGATGTGATGAATGTTGACATGGATGATGACAACATAGATACTATTTCACAACATGCTATCGATGGTTTGGTTACATTTATCAAAACTCAACCTTGTAAGGGTTGATCTAAAAATACTCTTAACATTGCTTTCTCATCTAAGGATATGATTAGAAATGCACCTGATGGTCCTCTTTACATAGCCAACCAAATCAAAGACAAGCCCAATAATGGGATATTAATTGATCTCATTTATGGAGAGAATGTGATCACTGAAGAATTCTTAATTATGCATGAACTCTATCAAGAAACATATGATAAACCAAAAGCATGGATAAAGACACATAATGGTTTTACTTGTCCTACGATGGGATCGATCACCCTTCCTTTACAAAAAAGATCCAAAAAACTAGATTTCTCATTTTCCATCATCTCAATGTCAAATCAATTCCAGGTGAAGGTTGGTTATCCATGGCTACACTCCATTGAAGTTGTCCGATCGATTATGCATAAATGCTTAAAGTTTCCCTTTGAAAATGAAATCTTTATTGTGTACCATAGTGGCTTTAATCCTGTATCTTCTCATGGGAACTTCTCATTAGATTTATTTTAGATTGAGCGTAAGGAACCTATTAAACCTTGTGAGGACTTCTTTTTCAAATCCTATCAAAAGATCAAAGTGAAATACATAGCAAAACTATCCCTTAGAAACATGCCTCAACCTATGATTGAGCCTCCTATTCTTGACGAAACAATGATTGAACCTAAATACATTCCAAATAACTAGGATGAACCCAAGAAAAACCATTTTCCTATCTCCTACAAAATACCAAAAGATAACAAAAACAATCTCGTCACACCTCCTAAGATAAAGCAAGTTTTAAAAGTTAAAGAGAAATTAGCTGACCATGGTTCCTTTCATTCCTCTCCTTAGGGAATAAAATAAATAGGTATGGTTGATAAAACTAATCCTACACAAATACAGCTTTAAAATCATACTAAAAAAAAAGAAATGCTAGAGAGCATAGGCATAGATGTCATGCTCTTTCTTGAAGGTTAAACGGAGAAAACAACAAATAAAATCATCATCCAAACTTGAGTGAAGAAATACATGATGAGTCTCCCTCTTCTCCACAACAAGAAGATTGTTGGAAATAGGATGTCATTTAATTGCAATTCTAAACATTTTTTATTTCATGTATCTGGGTATGTGTAGGATCATGATGGGCCAAAAAGTGGCAATATGATGGGTATGTGGCTGACGACTTTTTTTTTACCCAAAATTGATGAAACCAAAAGGGTTTTTAAAGGAAATTCTCAGCTTTCAAAATATAAATTATTCTTTACTTTGAATAATAAGTAATTATTATTCATTTTTTTCTATTCAAATTCTGGCCGAAGTCCTAATTGATGAACTGATTGAAACATCTATGGCTTTCCAAGCGGCATTATCACATTTTTCAATCAAAACATGTGTCACATTCTATGCTTCACATACTATAGGATTAAAAAAGAAAAATTAAATTTCCTTGAAGTTTGACCAAGTTAAGGTGGTTAGACATCTGATCTTTTTATGTTTTTTAAAATTGTAATAAAAATCATAATTAATTATTTGCATTGGAAAAAATTACAAAAAATATGCATCACATTGGGACATAAGTCCTATACTTATCTCTAAAATATTATTAAAAATAATTATCATTTTACTGTGGTTAGGGTGGTTAGACAGACACCTACTTCTTATTTTTCCCCTAAAATTTAAGTACTACTGCATTGAAATTTCAAATTTTCCCCAAATAGATTTCTTTTTTTTTAAAACAAACCTAGAATTTTGGAAACTACATTCAATTTTCTACAGATTCTTTTGTTACATATTTTTGAAATAATATAGATAACTTATTCAAATTTTTACGTCAAGTTTCCTAACTCTGATTTTACTAATTTTTTTGCCACTTAAGGGCCTATTTTTTCCATGATGATCCTGCACATACCCATCTCCTAAGTCCTTGGAAAGTGTTCCCCAACACTAGGATTATAAAGAGATTAATATTTGATGAAATAATCATGTTAATTGACTTTTTTAGTTAATTCTAAATGATAGGAGCATGTAAAGGCATCGAAGATGAGTTCCTAAATAATAGGAGCATATGGGGCACCCACATGGAAGGTGACACTCACCTTGAGTTAAGTTAACTATTTGGAGAAAAATATAACACTTCTATAATGCATGTAAAGATTCTAGAAGTTAGGGATTGATGTTTACATGCATGAAGTTCAGTTCAATTCATATCAGATCAGTTTAGTTCAGTTCAATTTAGTTCAGAATCTGTTCAATTCAGTTATGGCTTAGTTATCTTCAATTAGTTTTAGTTGAATGCTAGTTGACTTTAGTTAACTTGGAATGCATGACTAATTACTTCAGTTGAATGAAAAATAACATTACCTTCAATTAACAGGGGATGACCATTCTTGCATGAATGGTGGAGAGAAATGTTTTAGTTAATAGAAAATGGAGTGGACCCACCTTGGGCACCCAAGTTGGCTTCTTTGGAATTAACTCCTTTACATGCTAAGATATTTTAGAAAGGTTGAGTTAGTGATGGGCCCACTCTTGGGGAGACTACTTTGAGGATAAAGCCTTGAAGATGACTACGAGAATAAAGGTTGAGTTACTACTTGAGTTTGGGATGCCCAAATGGTTGAAAGATTGGTGTTAGCAGTATTCTTCATAGTCTCTTTCACCGAATCTCGTGTCCCTGCTTATAGAATCTGGTCATTATAATTAACTGGAGTTCAGATTTTAATACCCTATTATATCGCTCGGGTCGAAAAAGTTAATGTCGTTCGTCGGTAAAGCGTGCGTGAAAGGGTGGAATTAATATCTACTTCAGAGATTAAATAATACATTGATTCTTGGTGGAGTTTTTTCCCAAAAGGGTTTCTCCACAGTATATGTTCTGTATCTTCTAATATCATGTCTAATTCTTCTAAAAACTTCTATCTTCATTCTACAAATGATAAAATGAATTAATCAGATAATCACCCATAAATAATTTGTAACAAAGAATACATATTTAGATCAATGAGTATAATAGTTTTATAAAGTATTAAGCTACATAAACACCTCAATTTTCAACAAAGATCCTATACCACAACCGTGAAAGGAGCTAATTGCTTCTTTGGAAATTATCATTCGACCTCTCGTTGTGATTGACTTGGATGACAATGATGAGGCTGCTAAAATTGATGAATACGTGCATAATGAATTGAATACATTGTTTTCCTCTTCTATGAGGTTAAATGATAATTCTCCTAGGAAGAGTGTTGAACTTGGTTACGATCCTAGTACTACACTCATTGTGGTCCCTTTGGCTAGTTTTCTACCTTTTGTATATGATGAACATGATTGGGATGCAGACAACCTACTAATATATTGACTCACATGTGCCTTACTAGTATTTTGCATTATTTTATTTTTCATATTATGAGCATGATTTTATGTGCCTAATGTGATCCCCTGTGATGTTTCATTTGATGTATCTCTCTCTTTCATGACATTCCTCTATATGTATCTACATTATTCTCTATGTCATAAACATGTTATCTTTTCCTTGTCTTGTGTTTTCCTTTTGGGGATGACACAAGGCATCCAGACATTTAGGTCTCTTCCATGTTGACCCAAAAAAAATTCATCTATCTTTTCTTTGTCTTGTGTTTTCCTTTGAGGGATGATGCAAGGTGTCGAGACATTTAGGTCTCTTCCATGATTACCTAAAATTTTCCTCTTTGTTTTCACTCTTTTTGTGTCATTCTTCTTGTTCCATGAGTATTTGGGGAATGAAGACAGTTCCGAGCTCCATAACAACATTGTAGCAAAGACATACTGACCTCGAATCCATGGATCCCTTATGTGACTTTGGGATTTCATTTTGGAGGAAACCCCTTTTCATGACATAGCTTTATTTGGAAACATATGACTTGGCATAGGGATTTCCAAGTAATCTCTCATGTCCTCTTTATTGTTAGCATTTATCATTTTCTACTTTAAAGTAATTTCTCACATGTGGTGTTCAGCAATTACTTTAAAGTGGGGGCATACATTGTCATTCTTCTTTTGAATTTTACAACTCATGTTTCATTGTGTAGTATTCTTACATCATGCAATGCATCCTTTGCTTTGTGGTGACATTGGGTCTGATGTCCTTCAAGAGCGTGATCTCTCTTAGTATATTATATTCCTCTTAGTGGCTTGATGCAACACATTGCATCCCTTAAGTTGTCAATTTTCTATTCTTTTATTGGTCCTCTCTTGGAGACATTAGGCATGATGTTTCCTAAGTTAAAACCTTACATGAACTAATAAAATATCATTTGAATGTACCTTACACTATTTTTCATTTGTAATATCTATTATATGGCCACCTTGCATAACACACTTTGCTTGTGTGTGGAGCCATTTTGTTTGTTCACCAGTCTCAAGCATACAAAGCTTTAATTTCCTCATGAAGCTTGAAGCTCATTATTGTGTGGAAACTTATCAAAGTTACCAAGAGGTATAGCTTTGGTATGGTTTTATGTATGTGAGCTATACTTAGGCATGACTTTCCCATAGTCACTTTCTTATCTGTGTGAACACATATCGATCACATGAATATGTGTCTGGTTGGGGGCTTACCTAATGGATGGCCCAAGGTTCCACTTACCCTTGTGATCATGTGTTTTTTTTGCATAGTGAACATCATGTTCCACTTGTAAAATTTCTTGGAAAAATAGCTTAGATTTGATCGAAAATGTGTGGGACAAATGGTCGAGGCTTGATCCACCCCTTTTTGTTTTTTTTTCTTTCTCTTTGTCTTTGACGGTGTATGTTTGTGCCTTGTTGTTGTTCCTTACATCATTTTCATGTTTGGTCTCTTGTGTCTATGTTGGTTTCCCATAGGATGTTGATCTTGGAGGATTGATCATCCCTCTTGATTGTTTTCATCCTATCTTACTAGCATTGGTACACTTGGACTGCTCTTGATGCGAGTTTTGTCTACTTTAGTGTGAGTTTGGAGCAAGTTCCTGCTCTCCCTAAAGTGGTGGCTAAATGTAGTGTAGAAAATTGTAGCTCTTTACATTTTCACACTTGTTATGGCCTTCCTTACTAAAATTGGGCTTCTTTATGCCTTATTTGGTCCTATTTTGCATCCACAAGCCTTAATTAATGCATCTTTCAGAGGATAATGCTAACATATATCAATTGACCAATCATAATTTAATGATTTTGGATTGTATGGCCCAAATTAGTGATCTAGGACTCATACAGACTCATACACAATAAAAAAAGTATCCCTTTTCCTTAATTTGGGAATGGTTAAAATTAAAATGCACCTAATGTTGTCTTGATCTAGTGTTGTAATGTATTTTCTACAGTCACATTGGATTTATGGCCCTTTTAAGGTAAATAAACCTAACATTGCCTTAATATAGTGTTTTAATGTCTATAAATTTACACCTTGACATTAAATTTAAGGGCCATTATACCTAATGTTTCCTTAATCGAGTGTTGTGATGTGTTGTATACATTCATATTGGATTTAGGGCCCTTTTAAGCTAAATAGACCTAATTTTTCCTTAATTTAATGTTGTAAAGTGCATTTATTTACACTTTCACATTGAATTTCAGGCCCTTTTGCATTTATAACCTTTATATCATCATTAATAGGCCTTTAGGACCCTTTATTATGCATATTGAGGCATATTTTAACAAAAATCCTAACATAGACCTCAAATAAACTTAATTTCTTCAATCCTCAACATTTTCTCTCTCTAAAAAGGCCCTGTGGGACCCATATGCCACCTTGGGCATATGTCTCATCCAGATGGGACCCATATTCCATAGGTGGCGTATGAGTCCCATCTGGCCCCTTTTTAGGGTTTTGAGTGGGAAATCAGGGTTTTAAACTCAAATTTTATGAATGTCAGCCTATGGGATCTAATAAATGGTAACTTGGATGGATTGCCTATATAAAAAATCTCTCAAATCATTATTTCACCTAAGAAATAATGAGCCTTCATGATTTCAAGTCAACCACTCAAAAGTTAGCATTCCAATACTTCAGAAGAGTGTCAAGAGAGTTTATAAGATCACTTCTAAGGTATTCAAGAGTAGATTTCTTCATCAATTGTTGTAGAAATTCAAGATAAATTTATCATTTCAAGATCATAAGGCATCAAACATGTTGTTGAGCTATTGTTGTGATGTAGCATTGAAGATCCAAGATCAAGCATTATTCTACACTTATTTTCAAGGTCAAGATCTACATTCTACATGGCCACTTCATGTTAGATTGTTGATTCATGTTACAAAAAATCACTCAAGGTATCAATTTTCATGTTTCATGCTCCATGCTTCATGTTTCATGTCCTTATTTCATTATCTCATCATTTGTTTTAATTACCTAAAAGGGGTTTGACTAAGGCAAAACCCTATTCCCTAACAATCAACAAGATTTTATCTCTCTACATGTGTGATTGCAGATCTAGGTGTCTTGGAGCTTTGAGGATCTTTGAAGATTAGGTTACAAGTTTGAAGGAAGTTTTTGGAGTTTTCCCCTCATTTACAAGGTTGTTATCTTCACAAAAGGTCATCTATAGGTCCAAAATCAGGGCTTCAGATTCGAGAACAAAGTGTGGTAGAAAGAGAAAAGATTAGAGAGAAGAATTAAATATTAATCCTTCAAAAAAGCTTACTAGGACTAATACGCCACCTTGGGCATATGAGTCCCATTGCAATCAATTTTCAAGGTTTCAAGAGATTCTAAATAAGCATTGTTAGATTCTATTTTTGACACATAAAACCCAATCTGGGATTAAATCACCCAGACTGGCATATGAGTCTTGTTGGCCTCCTACAATGATGTAATAACTAAGCCCTTATAGTCATGATTCAGAGATTGGACATCTAACCTAAATAGCCATTTCAATCATCATGAAGGTGCATTTAACAAGTAAACCCAGGGATGTGAACTTAAAATGGGTCAGCACAGTATGTGCACTAGGAACCCAAAGTAGCCATTTTCATTCTATAGCTAAGGAACTCACAATACTGAACGCAAATTGCTTAGAAGGGAATACCATAAATTCCAATCATCAATCAAAAACTACATCAAACTAAATTCCATAATAGAAATGAAAATATGAGCAAAAAATAGGGCACTACTCTATCTACTTTGGCTAGAGGAACAATCACAGAATGGAATTCTAGTGGCTAGAGGAACAGTCACATAATGGAATTCTAGTGGCTGCAAGAATAGTCAATGCCAGATTTCTAACTAATTGCCAAAAAAAAAGTAATACTAAACTAAGAGGATGAATTAATCACCAAGTGGGCCCTCTTGGATAAGTATCCTCTAAAACTAATGAGAACTGAGATGCTTGAACTCAGAACTTTATTTTATTCACTGTAAATCATGAGTGCAAAAGAGTATTGTATTTGTATTACTGAAAATTTGAGAGTGCAAGTATAATATCAAATCGTGTAACCTCCAAAGAAGGAGCATCAAATCCTTATTTATACTATCAACTAAATAAGGAATTCAACTCCACGACTGGGATGACGCCATTTAGGGAAAATAGAGAAAGTGGAGAGGTGGTAGTTACGCATGCATGGAATCTGGTCAGACATGTAGGTCTAAATGCAGATTTAGCATAGCAGAAATGCCGACATTTGCTCAACAAACATTAAAGTCCACTACAAGGTGGTTACATTTAGTTTGCACGAGTAATCTTCTATCATCAACCTCTTTTGACCTTTAAGCAATTCCTTTATTGCACATTATGGTGCATGCCCAGCTCGTAGTGTCTTCCTCAAATTAGCATCCTCAAATTCAATCTACATGGTAATGTCAGTGCGCACAATAACTACATATCTATAACCACCTTAAGGAACACTCATTAACCACATGCAAAATCAATATAGATAATCCACATAATAGGCCAATGTCATTAAAACTTGCAGAAATAGTATTAAGCCCAATGTCTATGGTTTGAGGGAAACATTATGAAAATATCAACATTTAACATCAAAGTCCATGACAACTACCATCAAATAAACTATAGATTCTATCCAAAATTGGACCAAAAACTAGGCTCATCACTCCCCCTAACCTAACGTTTTCTTGGTTCTCCAACAGGGGAAGGGTTGTTCTTCTGTTTGGTCAAAGGCCTGAAATTTCCAATTGATAGTTGTCTAATGTCAGTGTTTGATAAGCATGAATTAGGGTCCTAATAGAATCCTCCCAATTTGTCCAATTTGCTCCATCTTTGTCTCTCTACAGCAATGGCATACTGGTAGAACCTGAAGTTTGGCATGGGCCACATGATAATGGGTGGCTGGAAAGTCAGGGGAACCCAAAATTTCCCCTTCGTTCTCCTAATTTGAATATACCTATCAATCATTTTTAGTGTTGCAGCATAATTGTGGATGGAATGAGGTTCATCCTGTTTTAGCTCATCAGTTAGGTTATTCCATCTTTGTCATAGGTATCTTCTCATAATTTCCTCCTTTGTTGTTGCCTTTACCTCATACTCACTATAAACTACCTCAATCCAAGGCATAATCTTGTTGCCATAACTAGGTCTAAGAAGTATTCTATACCATTCTCTATAAATATCCTTTGAGTTGCTTGATTCAGCCCTAATGGGCAAAGAGATGTTAGATTCCAATTGCTTATAAGCCCCATGTTGTTGTCCCCAACTAATCTCATTTTGTACCCAAGACATAAATACCCTTAATTGGAATTCCCCAACATACAACAACAAATTCCAATCATGGTCTTGAGTTATAGCATAATTATGCAAATAAAACACACAACAAATTCTTCATTTCTAGTGAGGCAATCCTATAAGCATTGAAAAATTCGTTAGGAGTGTCAATAGAAGGATTCAAACCTGAGACAATCCTTGACAACTTAAAAGAGAGATATTTCTCTTTCAAGTGTAGAGTACAGACCCTTGGAGGGGTTCTATCTTCCAAAATCTATGGTACCAAGGCTACCATATCATCCACCCTCTTCTTCAATTTCCTCATCTCTCTTTTGAATTTCCTTCTTCAATTTTTGTTTTTTTTTCCCATTTTTCCTCTCCTTTGCATTTATTTCCATAAATTTAAAATTGCTACATGTACTATAAAATTAGGAGGATTATGAATTCCTACCAGTCTTTTTGTTGATGGAGGCTCCTCATATGGCACTATCTGCATGGGCTCAGGTTGTCCAGTTGTTTCTGGTTGTAGGGGTACTATTTCTTCTCCCACTTGCTGTGGTTGCAATAACCCTGCCTAGGCTCTTGCTTTGGCTGGCTAGGGTAAGGTGCAGTGTGGATTTATGGGCCAAAAAGTGGCAATATGATGGTATTTGTAGGCATGTGGTCAATTTAATTTTTTAACCCAAAATTGATGAAATGAAAAGGGTTTTGTATGAGATTCCCAGCTTTCCACCAATATAAATTATGCTTTGATTTTGAATTTAATAAATAATTATTATTTATTTTAATTTGAATTCATGAGTAAAGTCCCCATTGATAGGTCAGATTGAAAAATCTATAGCTTTCAAACAAGATCATATTTTGAATCCAAAACATGCATCACATTCTATGCTTCTACATACTATAAGAGATTAAAAAAAGAAAATTTAGAATTTCAAGAAGTTTTGCTCGTTAAGGTGGTCGACACATGATTTTTTTATATTTTTAAAAGTTTCCAATACAAAAATCTATAATTAATTATTTATTTGGAAAAAATTACAAAAATAATGCATCACATCCGGGGAGCATGACTCTCTACTTATGTCTAAAATATTATAAAAAAAATATTTTCATTTTATTGTGGTTAGGGTGGTCAGACACACATCTACTTATTTTTTCCCTGAAATTTAAGTACTACTGCATTGAAATTTCAAATTTTCACCATATAGATTTTTTTTTTTAAATAATAAACCTAGTAGTTTGGACACTACATTCAATTTTCTACAGATTCTATTCTTACATATTTTTGAAATAATATAGATAACTTATTCAAACTTTTACGTCAAGTTTCCTAACTTTGATTTTTCTAAATTTTTTGCCACTTAAGGGTCTATTTTTTCCATGATGATCCTGCACATTCCCGCTACAAGACCTCTTGTTGTAGGACTTCTTGGTCACATTGTAGGAAATCTTGATTTTCCTCAAGCTCTTGATTTTCAACTTGTTCTGCAATATTGGCAAGGTCAGCCAGTGTTATATTTGCTTCTCTCTCAAATATGTCTTCTTCTTTGGCATTTTCCTGCCCCATTGGAGCTTCTATGTCCTCATGTGGTGTTTCTGATGTAGGGCTTTCCTATGGAGGCGTACTAAACGCTGGCCTAGCTGGTCTTGATTTCCTGGGAGGGATCTCACATTTTTCTTTGGCTGCAGGATGAACATTGCCAACCTTTCTCTTTTTAGAACTCGACACCTCTTTTTCTGTCGGATGCCTTTTGGCCTTTCCTTTTCTCAATTTTACTTCTCTCTTCTGTTGCTTAGTTTTCATCAGGGTGCCAAGTGGAACGTCATCATCAAAATCTGAGGAGGAGCTTTCTTTTTTTGAGTGCTTTGTTCCAAAAGAACTAATTTCTATGGTTTCTTTTGCTGCAAGAGGGTTTACACTAGGGCTTATGCTAGAAGTTGAAGCACCATGAGTGGATTCAATTGTACTCAATCTCCTGCTAGACCTATGAGGTTGAGGAAAAACCCTAGGTTGCAAGTGTTCAGGTCTAATTTGGTCAAAATTTATAAATTCTTCCTAGGTCATTCCAGACATGTCATGCAAAGACTTCTCAACTAGCAATTTAATCAAACAATGGTGGGAGATAAAATTTTCCCTATCTTTTTCAGTCTCAGCTGCCATGATTGAGAGAAGATTGTATAACACGTTAGGCACATTCGTCCTCCTTTTGTGCCTCATGTGACTCAAGAGTTTGAAATGTACTAAATGTAGGCTCAATAGATGACCTTCATAGGTGAGATACCTTATAATGTAGAAGGATGTCTTTTTCCATGGTTCGGGTAGAGAGGTTCTTTTTGCACTCTATTTATCCATGTTGATTAGAGGGTCACCATGTACTGTAAATTCAGCCCTAGCTAACCTAGCATCTCTAGAGGCAGGGTAATGTTTTCCATCAGTAGGTAACCCTATAACCTCTACAATTCTTTCCTCAGTTGCCACAACCTCCAACCCTTTTACTGTGGATTTTCCTTTAGAAAGTGTCTGGGCGAATTCTTGTACAATTCTTTCATTAAAGCCATCTAGCTTCAGGAAGTAATCTAGCCATCCTTAGTTTCTAAATTCATCCAGGCATTGTGCATTCTGCAATAAAACATCATGAACCGAGGGCTCATTTTGAATTATCCCTCCTCCCATTGTCTGCAATCAACTATAACTCTACAAAATTTCCTTCTTGCAATTCCTGTCTAAAATCCAAACACCTTCTTGCAATATCTACTAAATTTCCAATGCCAATATTGAGTGAATTTTCCCTTTCTTTTGTTTTACCTTTATGTTTTCAACTCAGGATTACGATAGGGTTAATAATGGAAACAAAAGGAGTGATAAAGGAGAATTTTGATGTGATGAAATGGCGACTACAGTTAGTGTCACTTCACACATGTGAGTCATCCTCTCACTCAGATTTGAAATCAGCTCATTTTAAATTTTCTAATGTAGCCTAGAATAAATTGACAGATGGGAAATATATTTGTATCTTTTTCCTTCCCCCCAACCTAAATTTGGACATGTGTCAACACATGTGAGATGGGAGTGATGATTTGATAGGGAATAAGGACATGTTATGTGAATGTCTATACTAACATACAATGATTAAATGAATGCACTTAAAAGCGGATTAAAATATAGAAATTAATGCGCACATACCTGAATGTGTGGAGGATTTTTTGCAAACATCATAGAGAAAGTATTGTTCTCCTTTTTAGGGAATAAATTGAGTAATTAATGAAAATGAAGTGGAATGAGGTGAGATGGAATGAAGTGATGGAAGAGAGAGAAAGGTGGTGATAGATGGGTGAATGGGAAGATGGGTGAAAAAATGGACTTCCACAAAAGTGGAAGTCTTTATTATGACAAGCACGCACTTTAATTATCTGTAGGGCTGAGGGACACTAGGTCCACTCCCCTTCCGGCCGCAAGCAAGCCTCGCTGTGCTGGAATGCTGGGTGAATTTATGGTGGAACTCTCTTCTCTTGGAAGTTGGCTTGTGATATAACTGGAGGTGAGATGACCATTGCTGATGTAAGTAACTTGAATTGGAGTAGGACTGCAGTAAAAGTTGAACAATCCCACAAGACCTTCAAAGGATTCCATATGGTCCTAGCCACCTTGTCCTCTGAATTTTCCGTGATTTTCCTAATATCTTGAGCCAGCCAGTAGAGGCGCCCAATCTCCTAGTCACCCTTGTCCTTGATAAATTTGTCACCCTAATTTGATTCTTTTAACTCTTCTACTACAGTCCTTTGTATGATGCGCTGATGCTCTTCATTCCATCCGCTGCATTTAGTTGCATGATTCTTTCTCTCCGTGCCTTGTATCATCCATCCCCAACCCAATCGCAGTCCTAAGAGTCTTATATTCAACCAATGGGCATCAAGTGGTTGTCTTTGGGCGGAAGCCACAGTATTTGCTATACCCATGGGGCGAAACCAGAAAAATGACCCCATGGAAAAAATTGGTTTTGTATGGGTTCATCGAATCCCATAAGTTCAACCGGAATCCAAAAAAGGGTTCGATCAACTAGGGTTTGAGCAAACTCACAAAATTGGGGCCCACATTCCAAAACCAAATAAAAAGTATATTAGTTAAAGAAATGAACTAAGGGTTTGAATGAACTCCCCTTATTCCCTCATTCTCCTTTGAAACATAAAAACTTAAATTTTAGTGCTCAAGCTCTGCTGAGGGATGAAAAATGGAGGAAAGCCCCACAAAATCAATTGAATCAGGTAGTTCTCGGACCAAGCTATCCAATGAATATAATTTTAATATGTTTTGGTTTTATTATGTATTTGTTTTTTAGTTTTATTAAACATAGGTTTTTCATCAAAAATGAAGGTCTATGTTTTTCACATGTGGAAAAATAGTAGATTATCAAAAAATTTCCTTTTGAAAAATATGAGTGCACCCAAATATTGAAGCCATTGATCCAAATAAAAAATAAATTGAATTTCATATATGCTGCAAAAATTATGCATTATACCGTGGTTATGTCCGAATTGTAATTATTTGACTTTAAAGCTTGATTAAAGAAAAAATATTCAATAAAAACTATCTAACCAAGTGGGAAGCTAAATTCAGATATTGAAGAAATCTAAATCAAAGAATTAGAATCAGATCTTTCTTGGAAAAAAATTATGCTTATACCTGGTCCGTCACTTTTTTAAAATGTTGTTTTCTCAAAAAAACTAGTTTTTGTGGGAGATGGAAAAAGAAGTGCAATCTGATTCCAAAAAAATTGAAAAAAAATTAATTAGAATCTAGAGACAAAATGTGACGAGACTCTAGTTTGCATCATCTTCAAATTCCCCACGGTTTAGCTGCTATAGGTGCTCGAATGTGAAGATTTAGTTAAAAATAATAATTTCAATGTCGAGTTTGGCCAAAAATTGTAAACCGCTATTGTGGGATCACCCCTTTCCATATAGCAACTCAAATGGAGTGAAGCTTGTAGTTGTTTCCAAGTTGCCCTATAGGCCCAAACAACTTTTGGTAATCTGTTTACCCAATCCTTTCTATGAAGAGCTACTGTTTTGGTCAGAATGACTTCAATTTCTCTGTTGGTCACCTCAACTTGGCCATTAGCCTAGGAGTGATAAGGAGTAGACTTCTTATGCCTTATGTTGTATTCATTGACTAGTGCTGCAACAAGGGTTGATGTGAATTGAGCCCCTTGATCAGTCACTATTTCTCTTGGAACTCCATATCTTGTGAAAATATCCTCATAAATAAATTATGCAACCTTGTTATCTCTTGCTTGTTTCATGGTCTTAACTTCTACCCACTTTGTCACATAATTAGTGCATACCAAGATATAAGACTTACTATTTGATGGAGGGTCAATGGGTCCTACAAAATCCAATCCCCACTTATCAAAGGGAGTTATTACTACCTGAGGAAAAAGTGGCATCTCATCATATCTGGTTGGTCTACCCATTCTTTGACATCTATCACATTTTCTGGTACACCTTCCTGCATCCTTGTGGAGTATTGGCCAGTAATATCCTATGTTCAAAATCTTCATTGTTGTCCTCTTGGCTGCAAAATATCATCCACATAGTTTGTTGTGGAATGCATGAAAAATGTCATTTGTCCCATCTTCTCTCACACATCTCCCAATGGCATGGTCTGGTATAGTACAAAACAAACATCCAACAATCTAGGAGAAAGGAAAATATTTTTCAATGAGTTCCCTTTTCTCTTTTGCAGAGAAGTGAGAAGGAACTTTACCTACGACCAAATAATTGGCTATGTCAGCATACCAGGGTGCTTGTATACTAAGGGAGAATAGATGCTCATCAGGAAAAGAATCATCTATGGGCTAATTGTCTTCTGATGTAGTCAGCCTTGAAAGAAAATCTGCAACAACATTGTCCTTCCCTAGCTTATCCACAATGGTTTTATCAAACTCTTGCATTAATAATAACCATCTTGCTAGTCTACCCATGATCAAAGGTTTATTCATGAGATATCTAATGTCTGCATGATCAGTGTGCACAAAGATTTGGTAGCCTATTATGTAATGTCTAAATTTGTTCAGTGCATAGATTATTGCCAACGTTTCTTTCTTTGTCATTGTATAGTTGAATTCAGCTCCTTGTAAATTTTTGCTAACAAAGTAAATGTCATTTTCAACAACTCCTTTTTGTACTAAAACGGCTCCTATGGTGTAATTTGATGCATCAGTATAGATGTGTAAAGGGAGCTCCCAATTAGGCCCTTTGAGTATAGGAGCATGAGTCAAAGCTTCCTTCAAGTCAGAAAATGCCTTGTCATAAGCTTCAGTCCACTAGAATTTAGATCTTTAGTGAGAAGAGTATACAATGGTGCTACTACCTTGCTGAAATCCTTGATGAAAAGCCTATAATATCCTGCATGACCCAAGAAACTCCTAACATCCTTATGTTTTGTAGGTGTGGGCATATTTGTGATTACCTCAATCTTTGTAGGATCTACTTGAATTGCTTTGTGGGAGATGTAGTGGCCAAGGACTATTCCTTCCTACATCATCATGAAGCACTTTTCACTATTTAAGGATAGGTTTTGGTCTTCACATCTCTGTAGGACTCTCTTGATATTTTCCAATGCTTGATTAAAATCAGCACCATAAGTGGTAAAGTCATCCATATAAATTTTCATGCAATCATGAGAAATGTCTGAGAATATGCTAATGACTGCCCTCTGAAAGGTTGCAGGTGCATTGCATAAGCCAAATGGGAATACTAAGTAGGCATAGGTCCCCCATGGATAAGTAAATGTGGTCTTCTCTTGGTCCTTTGTTGCAATTTGGATTTGGTTGTAGTCGTTGAATCCATCTAGAAAAGAAAATTATCGCTTTCCTGCAAGTGTATCCAAGACTTGATCGATGAAAGGTAAGGGAAAGTGGTTCTTCTTTGTGGCAGCATTAAGTTCCTTATAATTAACACAAACTCACCATTTCCGTCTGTTTTTGGGCATAACCACTAATGGAGACACCCACTGACTATCTAAAATGGGGTAGATAAATCTTGCATCTAGTAATTTTTGTAATTCTCCTTTTACAATTTCTCTTAATGCAGGGTTAATTCTTCTTTGTGGCTGTCTTATTGGGGTGCAATCATCTTTGATGTAATTTTTTTGTGTAAAATTTTTAAGGTCCAATCCCTTCATATCATGATAATCCCATGCAAATGCATGTTGATGAGTCCTTAATAAGTTTGTCAACAACAATTCTTGTTCTTCACTTAATTTACTATTAACATTCAAATATTTTCCTGGTGACACATGTACTTGTGTAGTTAAATATATCATGGCTACTTCATTAACACATGGTACCTTTAGTTCATATGGCAGCAATGTATGGGACATACCTGTTGCTGCAAGAATTTTGTCTACAAGAATAGTGGCTACAGGAAGAGTGGCTACAAGAAGAACATATGTAGGGACAGTGGCTGTAGGAAGAGTAGGCAGAAGTGTTTTGATTGGAGTAGCAAAAGTGTTTAGTTGCTACAGGATGTCCTTGGTCATTACATTTATTGATGCCCCTAAATCAATTAGATAATTCTTTACTTGAATTCCATTTATAACAACTACTACCACAAGACTACCTGGGTCATTATACTTGGAGATAGTTACTTTTCCAAACATGATGTCAGCTAGTTATCCCACCACATGAACTATAATTGGGTCTTTCTTTTTCCTACCTATCTTCTTGAGGCATGCTTCCTTAATTTCCTTGTCATAGATTGGAACATCCTTTATGGCCTAAAATAGAGGTACCTAGACACATATATGCTTTAGTTGATCCAAGATGTCAAAATTTGTATCCTCCTTTCCTTCCTTCTTGGAAACTTCCAATCTCAGAGGAAATGGTGGTTCTTGCTTAGTCTGCTTGACTTGGACTGGCTCATAATTTTTAGGTACACTTGGTTGAATGGGATCATTCAGAGGTTCCTCCTCCTCTTCCATGAGAAGCTCAGTGATAATGGGCTTGGAAAGGGCTAGTAGAGTAGTTCCTAAATGCAAGTGGATGTCACTTACACTCACAACATATGCAGGGAATTCGTTTGAATCAACAAAGTATGTAGGTTGATATTGTGGTTTGTTATTTGGATTTGGTGTGGGCTGAGCTAGTAGCTGAGTAGGTTTAGGTGCATTTGAGATTGGATTAGTAGGTGGAGGCATTATAGCAAGTTGCTGGGGTTGAGAAGGTGGCTACACGTAACTAGTTGTCTAGACAGGCCATTGTTGTCCTCCCCTCCATTGATTTGTTTGTTGCCAATTTCCTAGAGGTGGTTGCCAATTCCCTTGAAATTACTACCAATTCCCCTAAGGTTGCTACCACTGGGGTGGAGAGTTTTGATGATTGGGCCAAGCATTTGGAGGGTTACTCCAAGGTTGTGGTGGATATCCTCCATAGCTAAATATGGGGGCTTCCATTGGTTACCAAATGAATAGGAATTAAAATATGGCCCAACATAAGATAGTGGATTTGGTGGCATACCTTGTCTTGGAGCCCAAGGCTTCATTTGTGAATCATAGTACATACTTGGTCTTCTTCAATTTGGATTGGTTTGAACTCAAGTGGAATTTTCTTGCTTTCAAGATTAGCTACCATCTTGCATCTACAATCCCTCTTCTTTTGTCTCCAATGGGGGCAATACTCTATCAACATTTCCTTTGCATCCTCTTTCTTCTTCTTGGACTAAGGTGTATCTAGCTTCAAGTGGCTAGATTATTGATAATTTCTTGCTTGAATTCTATCAACAAATGAGTAATCTCCATTTTTAAAACTCCACTGCTAGTTTACTTACCCATGGAAGATTGGTAAGCTCTCCCTTTCTTTGAAGCTACCCTAGAGTAGTTCTGACATATTTTTTTGATATCTTCCCAAGGAACTTGGGAGATATCTCCTCCTCTAATGAGGTCTAAAGCATCAATGTAGCTATCATTGATTCCTCTAAGGAAAATAAATTTTTGTGAGTCTTCATTGAGTGTATGGTGTGAATATTTTTGTAGGAAAAAAAAAACCTTGCAATATAATCTTCTAGGCTCTCATCTTCATTTTGTTGCATCCTAAAAATGTCACCTCCTGTCATGTTGTTACCCCTACAATATTCCTTGTATTTCTCAAGGAACTTTTTCTTCATGTCTTCCCAAGTTTCCATAGTATCTCTACCTAGGCTCATGAACCATTTTAATGCAGCCTCTTTCAGAGTTGTAGGAAATAACTCAAGCCTATGGGCATTAGTGGTATAATCATAACTCCTGCAGAGTATGTCAAACTCAAATAAAAAGGTATCAGGATCTTCTGTGACAAGTCCATTAAACTTGGAGAGTGTTGAAGCATGGATGTTCTTGATGTTGTCAACTTCATTCTAATGGGCAATGGGGAAAGGAAAAGTTGGTTGGTTAGGTCTGTTCCTATTTGTATCACCCATGTCTGCTTGGTGTAGTTCCAAGGAAAAAAGGGTTCTCAAGCTGATTTTGGTCTTTAGAGGAGACTTCAAAGCTAGTCAAATCGGGAAATGCATCGGCAAATGGGTGTTGATATTCTTCTTCTTCTTATCTTGGTAGGTTATCATATTCAACTAGCTGGAATGGATTGGGATTGTTAGGAAGAAATCTTCCATAAGCATCCCTCCTCCTTCCTCTATGCATGTGGTATCACTCACTATTAGTCAACTCACACTAATAATTGGTAAATAATAAGGGGGGTCATTACTTCCTAAATGAGGGTATACTAAGAACAAACTTCCAGAAAAACTACAAGAAGAAAAACTACCAATGACTCCAAAGAACTTCCTAGTTTGATACCATCCCCAACAATAACGCCAAAAAATGTTGGCCTCCTACCATGATTTAATAACTAAGCCCTTATAGTCATAATTTAGAGATTGGACATCTAACCTAAATAGCAATTTCAATCATCGTGAAGGTGAATTTAACTTGTCAACCCAGGGACGTGAACTTGAAATGGGTCAGCATAGTATGTGCACTAGGAACCCAAAGTAACCTTTTTCATTCTACAACTAAGGAACTGACAATACTAAAAGTAAATTGCTTAGAAGGGAATACCATAAATTCCAATCATCAATCAGCAACTACATCAAACTAAAATGCATAACAGAAATGAAAATCTAAGCAACAAATAGGCTACTCTATCTACTTTGGCTACAAGAATAGTCGATGCCAGATTTCTAACTAATTACCAAACAACAAGTAATACTAAACTAATACTAAACTAAGACGATGGATTACTCACCAAGTGAGCACCCTTGGATAAGTATCCTCTAAAACTAATGAGAACTCAGAACTTTATTTTATTCATTGTAAACAATGAGTATTGATAACAATCAAATATGCCCCCTTTGTCAGATTTGCAAAAAATAAAACTATCTGTTGAAACATGGAAACTCTTTTAAGATGTGGGCGATCTATGTGAAAAGAGAATCTCCAGAGTGAGTTGGTTCTCCAAATGATGGATCCTAAATTATAAGTTATTTTCTAGAAAAAGGATAGAGAATATGACTGAAATGAAAACCTATCTAATATGATCTCAACTTAATAATGACTTTGATATTTCACCCACAAATAGTCTTCAGAAAAACATCAATGAATTCACAATAGATTTGCTTGAAGGTTTAGACCTAAACATCAGTACAAAATTGATTTGCATGAAGGTTTAGACCTAAACATAACATGCAACCTAAACTAAATGAACTTTTTGCATCAATAATCTGCAATATTAGGACATAAAAAGGATCTGTCAAAATAGAATCACAATATGAACATCATACTAAAACTGCAAATAAAGACCAAAAATGGAGATAGGAATGCTGCTTTTTATTGGATGAAGGAGTGAAAACTCTCAGAACCTGAGTACAAAGAAGTTTACAAGCTCAAAAATGTGTAAGAGCAAGAAACTAGAATCTGACTGAGAAAAATCTACGTTTTTCTCAAGATATACCTCAAAAACCCTAATCCGAGCTCAAGAAGAAAGCTTGGAAAAAAGCCTTCAAAACTACTCCAAAATATGGCATAAAAGTGAAAACCCATCACTTTTCTGATGTCAACCCAAAAATCTTCCAAAAATTGAGCTTTTCTTGCTTTAAAAGCAGAAAAAAACACCTTATCTCTTCAACAAGAAGCTCAAATCCGACCAAGATGAAAGATCATGACAAACCTGCTAAAAATAGCAAAGAAATAAAGCAATTTATAAAATATCGCTTTATTCTTGCTTTACAATGACTTGCAAATTTACTACTCTCATAATTTGATTATTTTTGCAATTAAAGATTTAGAAAATATTTTGCAAAAAATAATAACTTGTCTCTCCATTTACAATATTGATTTTCTTAAAAAATCATAACAGATATGATAATATTTTGTCTTACATTGCAATTGATTTTCTAAAAAAAACCAATAAAACTAAAGCCTAAGGTATATCTATGAAGGCTCTTATTCACTAATACAAGGCATTGAAAATAGTAAATAATCCTAAGGCTTTAAGACTTTGCAGGATATTACTAATGCCTATTTGAAACTTAGGCAAATGACATCAAATGGAACTTGTGTATGGTCGACCTAGGTATATGAAATTCGACCACATGATGCATTCGACTTGGAACATTTGATATTTTAATGTAAAATAAAATAAGTCCCAAGTTCGAGCTAGGGCAACATGGTAAAAACAAAGGAAAACCCTAAAATCATTTCATTTCACCTTTTGACTTTGAGAGTGAACTCTGCAAGAAGCGGCGCCATGCTTAGGGTTTTAGCTAGGGATGCTTGGAACTCATGATTTTTTCACTCAAATTGGTCGATTCCTCCTCTACAAATCATGGGTAAGTTGATTCTAAACTGCATTATGGCTTCCCACTGTGTTTTGAAAGGAAAAAATGGCCATAAGGTCACTCCTATACATATTTTTTTGATGCATTTACTCCATTTTCTTGTGTTTTGTTTCTGTTCTCTCTTGGTCACCATTGTGAGAGCTCATCCTTTGCATTTGGAAGCTCTTGCGAGTGCTCAGTTGTGGCCCTCTTTGCTCCTCTGGGTATGTGCAGGATCATGATGGGCCAAAAAGTGGCAATATTATGGGTATTTGTAGGGTATGTGGTCATAACTTTTTTTACCCAAAATTGATGTGGAAATCTAAAAGGGTTTTTAGAGGAGTATTCAAACTTTCCACCAATATAAGTAAATTATGCTTTACTATGACTTTAATAAATAATTATTATTCATTTTCTATTGTGAGAATTCATGACTAAAGTCCTAATTGATAGCCGACAAAAACATCTATAACTTTCAAATCCAGACTTCGCTTTTGAACCCAAACATGCATCATGTCCATTTCATCCGATTTAATAAAATAAAATTAATTCATGGCTTTGCCATGTTACATACCTCTTGAGCATTTTTTTAAAGTTGTAATAAAAATTCATAATTAATTATCTTAATTTGAAAATTACAAAATATGCATCACATCTGACATGAGTCCTCTACTTATATATAAAATATTATAAAAATATTATCATTCTTTTATTATGGTTAGTGGCCTCTATTAATCTTCTCTATTTTTCCCTAAAATTTAAGTACTATCGCATTGAAATTTCCCCCAAATTTTCACCAAATAGATTCCTTTTATTTACTTTTAAATAAACCTAGTAGTTTAGAAACTACATTCAATTTTCTACATATTCTATTCTTACATATTTTTGAAATAATATAGATAACTTATTCAAATTTTTATGTCAAGTTGCCTAACATTGATTTTTCTAAAGTTTTTGCCACTTAAGGGCCTGTTTTCTCCATGATGACCCTGCACATACCCCTCCATAACCATGAATGGTAAGCTCTACTTATTGGTTCAGCTCTCATTCAAAAAAAATCTTATGGAAGCTTTAAATCTCTGCAAAAAGATCATTTTCCATTTATAAATTCATGGCCATTACACAGGTCACACTATTATGAAGCCTGGGTAGTTTAGAAACTACATTCAATTTCCCACAGAATCTATTCTTACATGTTTTTGAAATAATATAGATAACTTATCCAAATTTTTACATCAAGTTGCCTAACTCTAATTGTTCTGAATTTTCATTGCCACTTAAGGGCTTGTTTGGCGTACCATGATCCTACACATACCCTTTAAGAAAATGCATTTTTGAGACAAAAAAATTCAAATGGATATTCTGTAAAATAAGAAATCTGCATTTTTAAATCAAACCCATCATGGGTATGCTATAAATTATGGAAAATCTGTATTTTTAATAAAATCCCATGTGGGTTCACTTTATTCTAAAAGCAATTCACTTATTTTTGTACTTAATGCAAAAACCGAACATGGGTACTCAGTATTTTTGATGAAAACTGTCTATTTCCTACTAGAGCTTGACCCACCATGGTATTTCATTTTTATTTATGTCAAAACGAAGCTTTTATAAGATTTTCTCTGTAACAGGATAAATGTTCATTGTATCTCCATTTGACTTAACACTTGGATATTATGGAAGAAACCCTAACTCGCCCAAGGAATTCCTGCTCTATATTTGTAACTACTGGCACTCCATTTGATTTAAAGAGGAAACTTAATTGTTTCAAACGAGAAAACAATAGAAACCCCTAAATTTGTTTCAAGCTCTAGCGAATGTTTCAAAATTCATGTTCAAACCCCTATTGTATTTATGGGAACATTTGTTGTTTTCAAGATCAAAAACTCACAAAATGTGTGGATGATGGAGAATCTGCATTTTTTAAATTTATGTACTTCAAAAAAGCAAGCTTTAATACTCAGAAAATTATAAAATGATTGTCTCCTTCATTGTATCACTGCAAAACCATATGACAGCATTTGGAACATACTTTCCTTTCAAAACCCTCCTGCACACATAAACTTCTTTGACTGGCACCCTTAGATTTTTTGCTTGCTCAATCTATTATGCCTTTCACTTAAATCTTTTAAAAGCTCTGTTCAATTTGGAAATGTTTTTACATACTCAGATTCTTATCAAACATGTTCATGTCCATTTTCTTTGACCTCATGCAAAATACTCTTTGAAAGAATACTTTGAATGATGAAAAAAACCTTCTAAACAATGTACTTTGAATTGCTTCCATTTCAGACACAATGATGCACAAACTTCATTTGGAATACATGTTGATTAATGATATATTACTTGAACTGTTTACTCCAATTAATGCCATAGTTGCATTTGGACAAATAGCACAATGGATTACCTAATGCTTGAAAATTTGAAGCTCTCTTCATGCTTGTTTGTCCTTACATATTCTTGGCAGGTTAACATCATCTACCTGGCACTCTTCATGCATTTTTATGCTCCATTATCTAAAAATTGTTTTATGCACTTGCTCTTTCTTCAAAAGAAAATCTGAAACTTACACATGCTTCCTTTCTTAAATACTAGTGTCTTTGATGAGGCATTGTGTATGCATGTTCACTATCACCATCATGAGCATGAACACTATTATACTTCTCATAATATCATGAACATGATGAACAAAACAATACTCATAGCAGCAAAAAAATGGTACAACAACATTTAAACTTACAAGTATGACATTGAGGAATCACAGTTGAATTGATTAAACTCATTAAGTTTTTTGTTCACCTGTAGCTTTCAAAAAATATATATTACTTGATTGTTATGAGTGAACAATCTGCTTAATGGCTTTGATGAATGAAACTCTGCTTTACTCTTTCATGAATAGCTTTGATGAACATGATGATTGCATTCCTTCACTCAGGCCCCATCTGTAATACCTAAGGGGCGGCATGTTGAGCTCTACCCTTGTGGGAGCCCATTTTTCTCCACATGCTTGGTCTTCATAAGACAATCAACTACATGACTTTTCCTATACCTACACAAGGAAACAAACAATGTTAGCAAAAAACAATATATGATGTTGATGTTTTCCTTTCAGTTCATGTTTTTGTTCCTTCCTTTAGTTGATTCTATGCATTCCAAGGATTGAAATATATCTCTGTTAGTATGGCATGTAGTATAGTTCATATCCCAAGCTCTTAATTGACACCCCTCTCAAACTTTTGCATGTACATTCAGGAGCCAAAGCAGGAAAGAGCAAGCTATGAGGCATCAACCGAAGATCAACTCAAGCAATGATGGATATGTCCCATGTTATTTGCTTCTCTCTTTCAGTTGCATATTTCCTTTCTTCTAATGAATGGAACCAGCTAAAACCACGGCTTGCGTGGATCTTTAAATTTCTTCTTCCATTTCCATTCAGAATGAAATGCATTGAAATGCTTGTACCATCATTTGTATTCTTGCAATCAAATGAAAATATGTAATGTGAATAACTTCATGAAATAAATGAAAACACTCTTTTATGCTTAATCATTTGTATACTCAGTTATGTACTCCATTTGATTTGTAAAATATTCGAGCAATACTTCTGAAACTCAATTTTCTCAAAACACTTGCATAACTGTCACTTGATACTTGATAAATGCATTGCAAACAACACCTAAGCACATGTACACATAACTATACTTTCACTTTCAAATATAACCATATTTAATCAGCTCCAGCAATTGAGTTGTATCAAAAAATTGGTAACATTTTGGCGATTTCTGCTAAATGCTTGCCAGCTAAGCATAGATTAGTTGCCTTTGAAAAATCCATTAGGCGTGGAGTCAAATTTTCCCCTTCATGAAACTTATAAATTCGAATAGCAACACTCCAAATAGTAGGAAAAACAAAAAAAAAACAAGTAGAAAGAAAACTAACAGGCCCTAATGGCCAACAGAACATGCACAATAGCGCTTAGGGAAAGGAAACTACTAAAAAGAAATGTGCATAACACACTTATTTGCAACAACTACTCTACTTATTTACAAGATAAAAATTATCTCAGAGGCAATGCTTGAGGTGGATCCCATTAACTAGGATAGACATCACCTCTCTAGTCAACTTAGAAAGTTGGAAAGCATTGTGTTCCATGCACTCTTTGATCACATAAGGCCCATCCCTAATTGCATCAAATTTGGAATGTCGTCTAGGTCTGCTCTTATATTCATTCCACTTGAAGACCAAATCACCAATAATGAATTTTCGTGGTCTTGCCATTTTATCAAAAGAGCTCTTCATCTAAGCTTGATGTATTTCAAGCTGCCTCAGTGCTTCCCTTCTAGTTTCCTCAAGCTCTATCAATTGTGCAAATCTCACTTCAAGAGGTTGTTCATTCATCAATTCTATCTCTTTAACGAAGCTCAAAGTAGGAAATTCAATAGAAATAGGTAACTTAGCCTCTTTTCCATTAGCAAGTACATAAGGAGAACAACCAGTGTCACCCTATCAGCCCAAAGAGCTAACTTCAATTTTGCATGCCATGTCCATTGATTGTCTTCAACTATCTTCTTGATTATCTGAATTAGATTCTTATTTATAGATTTCGTCTGACCATTGCCTTGCAGATAATAAATAGAGAATGTGTTCAAATAAATATTATTCCTAACTGACCAATCAGAAATCCTTAAACTGATAAAATCCAAACCATTGTCAAAGATTATTTAATCTAGAGTACTAAATCTTGACACTAAGTCTTGATAGAAATTAAGCACAAAAGTCTCGTTTGCTTCTTTCAAAGCAACAACTTCGGTCCACTTAGTAAAGTAATCCATTGCAGTAAGGATCCACTTATGACCCGCACTTTAAGGTGGATTGATAGGTCCAATGAAGTCTAAACCCCACTTGGCAAATGGTTGCTCCACCTGAATAGGCTGCAAGGGCAGTGTTGCAAGCCTCTATTTTCTAGAAAATAAAGCACATTTTTCACATCTTCGAACCCAAGCAATAGCATCTTTAAACAAATTTGGCCAGTAATAACCAACCCACATAATTTTCAGAGCTGTTGTTCTTGCAGCAAAGTGGCCTCCTGAAGGCCCATCATGAAATTCTGCTAAAAGCCTATAGACTTGATCAGGCTGAATGCACCTTAATAAAACTCCTTGAAAGTCTCTTCCATCAAGAATGCCATCAATGATTGCAAAATGAATAGCTTGTAATTTTTAATACCTTCTTTTTGCTATGTCTAAGCCTTCATTGCACTCACCAGTTTGTAAATAGTGCATCATTTACTGCAACCAAGTAGCAGAAGAAACTGGAACAACAACTGCATCATCATTTTTTAACACTCTGTCAACATTTTTATCTTCTTCTAAGTTGTTGTCCTCATTTCCAGCAATTTGTTCACACAAAACCTTGCCTCTAACAAGCTTAGTTACCTTAATATCAACCTCAAATTCCATCACTTTGGTTATCCAACCAACACACTTATCATTAATATCTTTGTTAAGTAAGAAATCCTTAACAGTTGAATGAGCAACTAGTAAGTGAATTTTGCTATTTGAAAGCATATGCCTGAAATTTTTTATGCTTCTTACAATAGAAAAAACATGCTTCTCGACAAAAGATTACTTCACCTCATAATCATGTAATACCTGGCTGAAAAATGCTACAGGTTGCTCCAAACCTTCATTGTTCTACTGGAAAAGCATGGCAAAAATAGTATCAACTCCTCCAAATACATAAAGAATGAAAACTCCATCATACTTTGGATTAATGAGGGTAGGGGAAGCTACAAGTGCTTCTTTAATCTGCTCAAAACTTCTCTTACCTTTCTTGGTCTAGCTAAAAGACATTCTTTTTAAGCATAGAAGTGAGAGGTTGCAACAAGGCTGCAATATTTGGTATGAACCTTCTCGCAAAATTTATTCTTCCAAGAAAGCTTTACAAGCCTTTCTTGTGATTTGGAAATGGTAATTCAAGAATTGAAGAGACTCTTTTAGAATCTATAGAAATACCTTGCTTTCAAACAATGTGTCCAAGGATTTTACCTTCGTGTAGAGAAAATATACACTTCTTTGGGTTGAGAGACACTCTGAACTCTCTGCATCTCTAAAAAATATGCTCTAAATGATCAAGATGTTCCTTAGCATTTCTAGAAAAAATAGTATTATCATCTAAATATACTAGAACAAATTTGTTCATAAGGCCATGAAAGGCCATTTCCATCGCTCGCTGAAAAGTTGCTCCGGCATTAGATAAGCCAAAAGGCATCTTTATGTAAGCCATCATGCCGCACTTCGTTATGAATGCTATCTTGATATAATCCTCTTGTTTTACCATAATCTAGTTGTAACCTTAGTAACCATCTAGCAAACAAAATCTGTCAGAACCAGAAACTACCTGTAGAATTTGCTCCATGGAAGGGAGTGGGTAGTGGTCTTTCAGTGACACTTTATTTAAATCTCAAAAATTGACACACAATCTGATTCCCCCACTTTTCTTCCTAACTGGAACTAAGTTTGGCACCCAAGAAGTATGCTTGATAGGAAAGATAATACCACTCTCGACTAACTTACTCAACTTAGCCTTCATAAGGTGATCTAATTTGGGATTAAGAGGTCTCTATTTCTGCCTTACTAGTTTTGCATCAGGTTCTAATTTGATAGTATGTTGGGCTAGTTCTAGATCAAAACCTTTCAAATCCTTGTACTCCCAAGCAAAAACATCACTAAATTTTTGACATAACAGAATAAATGCTTGTTTTTCCTCTTTATTACATACCTTTCCCAACTTGAGTAGCTTTCCTTTGAAGATTTTAATGGCCTCATAGTGTTCTTCTTTAACAGTTAGGCTGCACTTGTCTTTCCGCACTTGTTCATCTTAATTGAACATAGATTCCAAGGTCACCAAACCTTTTGGTAGCTTGTTTGTCTTCAACTACACAATTTGGTTGTCATACAACTGCTGCCACTTTTGTTGGTTTCCATCTGCAAACTCAACTTCAACAATTAAAAAATTTACAATTTGCTCATCATTATCAAAAACCTCCCAACTCACATTAGTCTGACCACTATTTTTACATATTGACGTGCCTCTACTTTGTGAATTTCTTTTGGAATATCAAACTAAGCTCCTATGGCAGTGAGCCTATCTAAATGCTTATTTTTATTTCTAGGAACTGAAACAATATTAAAAGCATCAAAATCTTCCATTAAATCCCATACACGATGCTTATATTTCTTAACCAAGTCATTTTTTGCAGCATTTAGATTTTTGACCTGATTTACTATTAGCTTTGAATCACCATAAACTTGTAAGCATTTGATACCTCTCTTTCGAGCCCATTCTAGGCCATGCACTAATGCTTTGTATTCAACTATATTGTTTGAACAGCTAAAAGCAAATCTGCAAGTTGAAAATACTTATTGCCCTCTGGTGAAATTAGCATAGCTCCACCTCCAACACCTATACTACTTCTCAAACCATCGAAGTAAAGCTTCCAAAGCTTATCTTATGTTTCTACAGACTATTCCTCCTCTTTACGAAGATTAGGCATATCAAAATCAGGTTCGCGAATCATATAGACTCCCAACCCTATCTCATTTGTGTGTTGAAAAGGATCAAGCTCATGATCTTTGGCTTCCCAGTCATCTAGATTCATATTTTCTATAGGGGTGTTGCAGTTTGAGGTCATGGTTTTTTCCTCTAGTACAGGTGTGGCATATAGGTTAGCGTTTATAAGATTCAGGGAATATGGTTTGATATGGTCTTTGGCTAGAGGCTCAGATTTTATAGTTACTTTTGTACCATACCTTGTTCTAAAAAATAGATGAGACCAATCAAAGGAAAAAAACCCGCCGAACTTGGCTGTAAAGTCCCTCGAGAGGCAAATGGAAAAGTGCGGTGGGAAATCGATAACATGTATATCTTGATGAATAGAAAAACTCAGGGATGCATGTAAGGTAAGTGCCAATTTCTTGATTATACCAACAATTTTAACAGCAGACCTATCTAACTAAACTACACCCTTATGGGGGTTAGGCTCATAAATAAGACCTAACTTATTAGCCAAACTCTTAGGCATAATTGAGCTACTAGTTGATTGAGGCTAATAGGTAAAACTAATGAGAACTTAGATGGTTGAACAAGGACAAAAGAGTAATGTATCTGTATTATTGAAAACTTGAGAGTGCAAGTACAATATCAAACCATGCAACTTCCAAAGAAGGAGCATCAGATCCTTATTTATAATATCAACTAAACAAGGTAGTCAAGTCTACGATTGGGAGGATGCCATTTAGGGAAAAGAGAGAAAGTGGAGTGGCGACGGTTACGCGTGCATGGAATCTAGTCAGACATGTAGGTCCAAACGTAGATTTAGCATAGTAGTAACGCCCACATCTACTCAACCAACATTAAAGTCCACTACAAGGCAG